>JBAMJV010000652.1:0-232330 GCA_037951105.1 Echinarachnius parma
CAAATATGACACGGTTTTGCCCATATATACGTAATGGTGTTGTCCGAATTTGACATGGATTTCCCGAATTTTAGGTGCCTTTTGCCCGAATATGTCCGTTTTCAAAAGTCCAGGAGGGGGTGCAGCCCCCCCCCCCCCCCCCCTCCCCCGCCTCATACGCATACGATAGCACTCATTATATGGAGCAGATCTAGGGTTATGCTTCGAATCTATTTTAGACTTAGATCTTGACTAATCGGTATTTTTCAGAAAATTGGGTTTACGAGAGAGTCAAGCCATATTCAGCCTTTCGCTTCTTCAAAAATCGATGACTTTCATCAATCTTGAAGACGTTATGTATTATTACTGTTTAGTTTGGCGCGGTACCACTTCCCATGATTATAAAATACATATCTCTGAAATCTCAAATTGGGTGAGAAATTCTTATGAACATAAAAGGTCGCACAACCGACAACATGCCATCAACCTCTGCGCAACCTTTTCTACGGCAAAAAAAGAAAAAAATGTTTCACAAAAATAATGTTCAAGTCGGTCGAACATAATTCAATTTAAGAAACTCACCACAAGAGTGCGTGAACGACCTTTTCCCATGTGAACAAATTATTAGCAATACAAGTGTGATAAAATTATTTTGGTGGCTGGTTTGGCGCGTAACTCTGATTAAGTTTTCCTCCCTCTGACGCCCCTAGCCGTCATGTATATACGCGTATAGTATAGAGATGGGGAGGGGTCGGGAGAGGAGGAGGAGGGGGGGGGGGGGGGGGGGTCGGTGAGGAGGAAAGGGGTCACATGGAGCAACAGCAGTTTTAGAAGATGCAATGTATATTTTCCTCGTCAATTTGACAGTGTTTAAGAAGTTGGATTTCTAACATGTTATTTTGCGACAACATTCAGTTACGACATCTTTTTAAAGGGTTTCTCTGACATTGAATAATGTATAATTTGTGTATTTAAGACTTTGTTTCTGGACCCCATATAAAAACAGAGTTATCACGTTGTTACAAATTAGTTTTATAAGTCAAATTTAGTCGTTGACACTTTGCTTTGAAATTTCCATTTCGACTATCATCAATTATTATTCACTCCCGCCATTTTACTTGCACAGCCTTTTGGTTTTAGTTCCTGAAAACTCTAAAAGCGGGTGCAAAATAGAACGATATTTTATTTGTTCCCATAAAGTTTAATGAACTTAATGCAGCATTACTTCCTTATAACAATTTGTCTCATGACAAGTCGATAAAATTAGATATTTTTAACATTGGGATATACATCTTATCTATAACAACTTGCATCATAACCTGTAGTTCAATGCAATCGCGTTAGATTTAATCTAATTTGAAATTAAACCGACGTGAGTCCATTACAATAATAGAAGGAAAATTAATTCATCCCTTCCATTTAGATGGACATGAATTGTAACGAAATCATGTGATTTGTCGACTTAGTCGTACATTTCATGCTAAAATTGTAATAAGAATAGTGAATTGATAACAAAGTTATAAATGACAATAGCACCAGAACTTGCATAATCACAAATCTAAATGTATCACTTCCATTTAGATGGACATTGATATTAACAGTGAGACTTTTCTTATATTTTATACCAAGATTAGATTATCCAGAATCATGAGGTAAAACAAAAAAATTAATAAAATCTTGCAGAATCATAGAGGTCTGGCACACGACATTTATTATCATAATTTAATAACGCGAGCAAATTATTTATATTTCCTTCATTTTCTTCCCGAAACACCTATTTATGGTTAATGGACGTGACAAATGCAGGAAACGGTTAATGTTTAAGTTTATTTCTTTATTCTTACATTTATTTTTAATATTTCATAAAACATGCTCTCTCACGCAGGTATTTAAGGCCCCCCCCCCCCCCCCACCCTCCGCCCCCATTTCCTTTTTCCTGGATTTCGCTAGCATTAATTGATGAAACAGACGCTGTATATGGTTGACTAGAAAGCATATTCCTGGTTTTTTTAACACAAAAATAATTAAAGAACGCGTTTTTCTAAAATGTTAAGAATAAAAGTATTAAATCCGTCTTGTCGATTTCACATTAGAGTCGTGAACAAAGTTTTTTTTAATTATATAACGTTGACTTACACATCTATACTGACAGGATCTAAATCAAATGTGTTCTTCAAGGTTAAATTGACATAATACAAGGGAAAGTATGATGTATTATTATTGTATATAATTTCACCAAGGAACCATATTTTTTTTTTCAGACGGCCCCTAGGATAAAAAAGATGAAAACGTTTCCAGTTACAAACAAATTAGAAACAATGTTTGCAATAATACAACTTAAAAACGGCAAATATCAGTTGCGGTTATATTTCCAATAAAATATCCAGAAAATCATGTTGAGTCTCAGAAGTGCATTAAAGGGATCTAGTAACATTGTCCAATAAGCATGGAAAATGTTTCGGTTTTTCTAATGTCCCTTTCTTTTAAAAAATATTTACGATTGAAGTGTTCAGATGTTAAACTATCCACTGGATAGTCGTAACCATGTACAAAGTCAGTGCAATGAGCTAGTGAATATCACTTTGCATTTTTGTTCATTACTCGGCCATAACTGATAACGTCCATTTTACTTGAAATGTTCACACAATACCCAGTGAACAAATCAGATAACAACAATATACATTGTATCAGCACTTTTTGCACATGTCGACAAAGTTACTAGATCCCTTTAAGTTTTAAACTAGGTGCACAGTATATTCTTATATTATAGCTACTATTATTAAAATATCTATACAAAAACAAATTTGTAAAAAGTATACCACTTTGGTATTGAGGTATTTTTGGACTCCCACGTTGGGACTAAATTTACCAGCAAAATTTGAAGAGATTGTAACGATAAGTTTTAGCTGCACGTCTCTCATACGTTCATGACAAGAAGTACATATAGTTTCCCTTTTCCACTCCCTTAAACCAACCTCACTATCACCACAAGATGATAGAAAGTTTTCGCTATCTTTTGTTAAAATATTATTTTTACATCTCCGCGGGCTTGCGTCACTGGCGTTAAGAAGATTTCCTCTTTGGAATCAAATATCTTTTTAATCGACGAGACGAACTGTTAGTCTTACGCGAGCCGAAACGGAACTATGGTGAGATAAGATGAAAATGAGAAGGAATCGTAGATTATGAGAGGAAAGCTCAGCCAAACCCCCCAAATCACACATGATTAAGCCATTGCCTACGGAGTATCGTGTAAAACGTATCGAGAATGCTGTAATTTCAATACTTGTAAGGGAACGGGTTAGTTGTTAGACCACCTTCACTGATTGATCATGAACTATGAGTGAAAGGTCATCGCTATTGATGATTTCACATGATTTTCAATTAGCCCCACACGATGATATATTCATAACGCACAAATTAATAATTTACTGAGGTTTTATTCTGCACTCCGCAAAACCAGCCGGATTTATGGCGAATCAAAAAGAGGAAAGCTTGGCCGAACCCTTGGCTTTATATACCTCGCACAAAAAGTTCCGCAATCGAGGTTTGCACATTAATAACTTTTTTATTACGCTATTACCATTCATAAATTTGGTATAATTGGAAAGCGTAAATCCTCCTCTTTACATTGATATACCATTTGTTATGAATATTGTATCATGGAATGTGCATTGCATCCAAATGTAGGGCAAAGTCAAAAGTGAAATGTTGCAAAATGCACTGATTTTGTCAACAGAGTGCCTTCCTTGGCTTGAATGGGGGTGAGGTGGTCATGCATTCAAGCCACGTTTTATCTTCAAACAAAAGGAAGGCACACTGTTGACAAAATCAGTGCATTTTGCAACATTTCATTTTTTACTTTGCCCTACATTCGGATGTAATGCACATTCCATGATAAAATATCCATAGCAAATGTTATATCAATGTAAAGGGGAGAATTCACGCTTTCCAATGATACCAAATTTATCAATCGTAATAACCTAATAGAAAAGTTATTAATGCGCAAACCTCGATTGCGGAACTTTTTGTGCGAAGTATAGATCACCACTTTTTGAGAGTTTAGACCACTTTCGCGGTCTGGTCTTGATCTTGGATTGAGAGGTCGTTGTTCTAAGCCAAATGGGACTGACAAAATGCTGTACACGCGAATAGCTTGAAAGTCTTCTAAACTTATCTCCTTTTGCTATTGCTTTGTATGAAATGACACTTTCATTTTATATTCAAATTATATTTGTTATGATAACTGTTGTTTCTTCTTTTGTAATGGTAAAATAAGTATGAGCAAAGCGCGTTGTTGATAACATTATGACATTTAAATACCTAAACTGTCAACAAGAAGCTAATAATCCCCGAGTGTCTTACTATGATATAATGGTTTTATGTTCTTGAGTTGGTAAACTGATATAGTTCCGTTTTCATCTATGTTAAATATGTATGAACTCGTTCTCAGATACAATTACCATTTATTATGCAGACGTGGCAGATCGTACGAGTAACACGAATGAAGAAGGAATTAATTAAACTCTATTATGAATACTGTGACAACACTGATTAAAGGCTGTCTGCGGACAGTCCTTCAGAGTCGGGGTTATTTCTGAGTTTCTTCTTCTCAACCCATATGCAGTAATCCCTTCTCCATGACAGGACTGGTGTTGTAGATGGGGGGGGGGGGGGGGGGGGGGGGCAAGGAGACAAATACCCCTACTTATTGTTTACATCTCTTGTAGTATAGTCACACTTGTAGATTATGCTTTACTTACTTTACACGTCATATCGTGTAAGCCCCTTGACTTGCAGGGGTGTCGTGCCCCCCCCCCCCCCACATATAACTCAAACAAGACCCCCAGACTACTCTTGTAGAACCTCTTGCCCCTCCTCCCCCCTCCCCCCTTTCATCCATTTGGTTTGACCATGGCCTACGCCAGTGTTCATGATGCGTTCTCTCGTGATTCCCGTTACTCACCATCAACGAAAAGCATCTCCATATTCGTGTTCACACTGGCAGACTGGATAGATAATCGGGGGCCGGTATAATAGTGATATTGTGTCTTTCTACTATTACATGCGTTCACACGATCACACGCAGCTGCATATGGGTGACCCCCAGTCTCTAATAAGATACGGTAAGAGCTGATTTGTGACCCAAATAACCAATATTCATTATTTTATTATTATAACTCATGTTCCATTATTGAAGGGCACCATAACCGAGTGGAGATCATATGACTTGAGAAGATGCCAGGAGACCAAGAATAGACGAGCCATCAGAAGAAAACTACCAGCGGGATCCAAATGACCCAATCTGCATGGATGGCTTGGCGCAGCCTCAATTGGCCAGGCGCGCCGGAAACAGTTTTGGATTGGGGGGGGGGGGGGGGGCAAAACCCTAAGGGGGCTCACGATTTATGTGTTTAGGGGCTCATGCCCAACCCCACTCACAGAGTTGCCAACTTTGAGCCAGAGGTGAGAGGGAAGCCCGAGGGAGCGAAGTGACTGAGCGGAGTCCCCCCTCCCACGGTAGGGAGCTTTTGCATTTTTATGCCTCCGCAACGAAGTAGCCGGAGGCATTATGTTTTCGGGTTGTCCGTCCGTCCGTACGTACGTCCGTCCGTACGTCCGTCCGTACGTCCGTACGTCCGTACGTCCCGTTCTCGTGATCGCGTTATCTCAAGAACCGATTAACGGATTTTCACCAAACTTGGGTCATGTATGTATCTTGGGGGGCCAATGATCTGATTAGATTTTGGGGTCATGAGGTCAAAGGTCAAAGGTCACAGAGCTCATTATATATGCAAAAATAGCTCGTGATCGCGTTATCTCAAGAACCGATTGACGGATTTTCACCAAACTTGGGTCATGTATGTATCTTGGGGGGCCAATGATCTGATTAGATTTTGGGGTCATGAGGTCAAAGGTCAAAGGTCACAGAGCTCATTATATATGCAAAAATAGCTCGTGATCGCGTTATCTCAAGAAGGGATTGACAGATTCTGACCAAACTTGGTACATGTATGTATCTTGGGGGGCCGATGATCTGATTAGATTTTGGGGTCATGAGGTCAAAGGTCAAAGGTCACAGAGCTCATTATATATGCAAAAATAGCTCGTGATCGCGTTATCTCAAGAAGGGATTGACAGATTCTGACCAAACGTGGTACATGTATGTTCCTTGGAGAGCCAATGAACTGATTAGATTTTGGGGGTCATGAGGTCAAAGGTCAAAGGTCACAGGGCTCATTATATGTAAAAGTAGCTTGAGATTGGAAATCTCAAGAACTGAATATCAGATTTCAATCCAACTTGATACCTGAATGTATAATAAGGAACAATTGTAGTCATTAGATTTTGGGGTCATGAGGGCAAAGGTCAAGGTCACTTATAGCTCATAATTGTGATACGTCAAGATCTAAAAGACAGAGTACCATCAAAATTGAGTTGACAGAATTAATTCTGTGTACATGTTGATTTGGGCTTGACATAAATAAATTGCGTAATGGCGGAGGCATCATTTTCGACTGCGCGCAGTCGAAGATCCATCTAGTTTGACTTTAAATTGTGCAATCTGGTGCATAAAAACATGATCCAACAACATAGCTTACAACCAAAAATGAGTCCCGAGGGAGCGATCGCGACCGAGGGCTGGGGCAGAGCCATAGGGGGAGGGTTTGGGAGGGGGTATCCCCCTCCCACGGGGAAGATTTTGCATACTTGAAACGGTGCATTCTGGTGCATAAAAACATGATCCAACAACAAAGCTTACAACCAAAAATGAGTCCCGAGGGAGCGAAGCGACCGAGGGCTGGGGCAGAGCCAGAGGGGGAGGGTTTGGGAGGGGGTATCCCCCTCCCACGGGGAAGATTTTGCATACTTGAAACGGTGCATTCTGGTGCATCAAAACATAAACCATATGCCACATTTGTATGATCCAACATCAAAGCTTACAGCCAAAAAGGAGTCCCGAGGGAGCGAAGCGACCGAGGGTTGGGGCAGAGCCAGAGGGGGAGGGTTTGGGAGGGGGTATCCCCCTCCCACGGGGAAGATTTTGCATTTATATACTTGAAATGGTGCATTCTGGTGCATAAAAACATAAACCATATGCCACATTTGTATGATCCAACATCAAAGCTTACAGCCAAAAATGAGTCACGAGGGAGCGAAGCGACCGAGGGTTGGGGCAGAGCCAGAGGGGGAGGGTTTGGGAGGGGGTATCCCCCTCCCACGGGGAAGATTTTGCATACTTGAAATGGTGCATTCTGGTGCATCAAAACATATGCCACATTTGTATGATCCAACATCAAAGCTTACAGCCAAAAAGGAGTCTCGAGGGAGCGAAGCGACCGAGGGTTGGGGCAGAGCCAGAGGGGGAGGGTTTGGGAGGGGGTATCCCCCTCCCACGGGGAAGATTTTGCATTTATATACTTGAAATGGTGCAATTTGGTGCATAAAAACATGATCCAACAACAAAGCTTACAACCAAAAATGAGTCCCGAGGGAGCGAAGCGACCGAGGGCTGGGGCAGAGCCAGAGGGGGAGGGTTTGGGAGGGGGTATCCCCCTCCCACGGGGAAGATTTTGCATACTTGAAACGGGGCATTCTGGTGCATCAAAACATAAACCATATGCCACATTTGTTTGATCCAACATCAAAGCTTACAGCCAAAAAGGAGTCCCGAGGGAGCGAAGCGACCGAGGGTTGGGGCAGAGCCAGAGGGGGAGGGTTTGGGAGGGGGTATCCCCCTCCCACGGGGAAGATTTTGCATTTATATACTTGAAATGGTGCATTCTGATGCATAAAAACATAAACCATATGCCACATTTGTATGATCCAACATCAAAGCTTACAGCCAAAAATGAGTCACGAGGGAGCGAAGCGACCGAGGGTTGGGGCAGAGCCAGAGGGGGAGGGTTTGGGAGGGGGTATCCCCCTCCCACGGGGAAGATTTTGCATACTTGAAATGGTGCATTCTGGTGCATCAAAACATATGCCACATTTGTATGATCCAACATCGAAGCTTACAGCCAAAAAGGAGTCTCGAGGGAGCGAAGCGACCGAGGGTTGGGGCAGAGCCAGAGGGGGAGGGTTTGGGAGGGGTTATCCCCCTCCCACGGGGAAGATTTTGCATTTATATACTTGAAATGGTGCAATTTGGTGCATAAAACCATAAACCATTTACCACATTATGTATGATCCAACAACATAGCTTCCCAGATAACAATGCGACGTTGGCGGAACGTAGTCTATAGTCGGCACCGTCGCGGTTGGAAAAAACAACGTTTAGCCAACGTTGGCCTACGGTAAATTCACAACCATATTTTTGCAGTCGGCGAGCTGACGTTAAAACAACGTTAAGCCGACGTTGGCTGTTGACTGTTGGCAAACTGGTCGGCAAATGTACGTTGAAACAACGTTGGGTGATAGACGAACAATCATATTTATATGGTCGAAAAGCAAACGTTGGGCCAACGTCTCGCCTACTACGTTGGATATTGGTTGGCTAGTTGACGTCGTACTAACGTTTGACAAACAACCGCATTACGACGGTAGGCAAGCCAACGTAGGGCCAACATTCACTTATATAGTCGTATGAACGTTGGGGTTTAGTCGGCTCAATGTTGGCTTGACGTCAGAAATAGCAAAATAAAAGGTTGGGCAAACGTTGGCGCAACATTGGCAATTGACGTTGGCTTATGGGGGTTGGGCCGACGAGGGCCCAGCGGCAAGAATGACGTGGGCAAAACGTCACGTTTTGACGTTGGCCCAACATGACCGCCTACATTGGGCCAACGATGGGCCAACGTAGCATTGTTATCTGGGTTACAGCCAAAAATGAGTCCCGAGGGAGCGAAGCGACCGAGGGCTGGGTCAAAGCCAGAGGGGGACGGGTTTGGGAGGGGGTATCCCCCTCCCACGGGGAACATTTTGCATTGATATACTTGAAATGGTGCAATTTGGTGCACGTCACACAAACAGCCAGAGCAATAACAGCCTACACAGGAACTGCGTGGACCGGTACAGAAAAATCCACCCCAGACGTAGGTACCATACGCAAGTTACACAACAAACTGAGATGATTTGTTTGCGCGCGAAGCGCGCAGCGAAAACGTTAAATGGATGTATTACTTAGTTTGTGAACGTTAGAATTAACATTTTTTTCTTTTCCTTTTTCTTTCTTTTTTTTTTTTTTTTTTGAGGGGGGGGGGGGCTTTTTGGGGGGGCACTTTTTTTGGATTTTTTTTTTTTTTTGGATTGGGGGGGCGGCCGCCCCCCCCCCTGCCCCCCCCCCCCCCCCACTTCCGGCGCCTATGCAATTGGCTTCGTACTTGCTGAATTGGGGGATATGGCGAAAGCGCAGCAGATTGTGAGTGCGGTCAAGGCCCTCAGACCCGTGAACCATCAGCTACATTATTCTGGTGCATGGGACTATACCTGGGCCCCGTTTCATAAAACGTTTCCAATTGTTGTAAGTGTCTAATTATTTTAACTACTATGGCAACAGCCAATCAGCATCAAGCATTGTAGCTGCTGCCGTATATAGTAGTAACAATATTTGGACAACCCAAACAACAATTGATAATGCGTTCAAATTCGACTTTCGAAGAATACTTCGAACTTTCAAGGCCTGTATGGAAGCGAGATGAGAAGGCATCTCTTGATCTCTCTTCCTCTTCCACAGAATATCATCTTTATTGAAACTGACTGGGATGTGGAAGTGATTTTTTTTTTTTTGGGGGGGGGGGGGGGGGGTGAGATAATACTTGTCCACTTGTCCAGTTATTGTTCGGAGGAGTTGACAGGGGAAATGAACTGCGATTGGATCGGGCATGAAGAGATTGTCACTTTGTTTATCCTCTCTCAATCCACATAATTATATAGCCACAACTAACTGGAACAAGTCTCACTCACGCCTAAACTTGCTTAATAAGCTTTAGACGACTTACCTCGTTAATTTCGGGGAAGATGATTTGGGGCAGTGAAAGTTTGTGGGAGGGATAATAATCCACTTGTCTAGCTGTTGTCTGTTAGGGTTGACAGAGAAACTAACTCTGATTGGACCTGGCATGAACGGATTGTCACTTCGTTTATCCCCTCTCAGTGATCCACATACAGCGACCAAACAGACCAGCAGACAGGAACGTGGTCGTGTGTTCGAGTCTTGCAAGATAACATCACGCCTTTAATTTACGAATCCCAACCACCTTTAAAAATGAGTTCGAGCTCGACTAGGGATCTCCTTCAAATACTCCATATTTGAGTAAAGTGTGAACACGGCGTATACCACATCTCTCCATCTCTCTTCCTCCTCAACAACGTATCATCTTTATTTGATCTGGCTGGGAAGTGAAAGTTATGAGTCTTGGGGAAAGACAACAATATTCTCATATCTCCAGTTGTTTGCTGGAATATGGAGAGGGACAGTGTAGACATAGCAGATGTTAATACGTGATTTAAAGGGAACCGACACCCACAAATACTAATTTTACAAATGAAAGGTAAGAGTTTTACTATTCCATTCCACCAACAAGTTCAGAAAACAGACGAATGATATAATTGAAAAACTCATCACCATACAAAAGTACCTGTGTTCATTGGTCTTCAGAAGAAGACTATACGTATATTGTCTAGAACGTACGCGTCTTCCGTGTTTCTATTGTCTCCAAATGTACACGTGTATACATTGGCGCACTCGAAGACGTTTGGCGCATACGGAACAATGAGGCCCTGTTGGTTCTGTAAGTGTTGGTGATTATTTATTTGAATTACACAACCTTTGCAAATTGCTTGGCTTCTATTTAATATCAAACAACGGTACCAACACATATAAACCGGTGCTGTTCATTGTGTGGTAGTCCCCTTTAAAACAAGCTTCCGGAAGAACCATTCCTCTTGGAATACGTGTGGATGTTTAGTAAATACAGAACATCTCTAAGCTTTCTTCTCTTCCGCATCATCTTAACAAGATATGTCGTGAGGAAGGAAGTGACGAGTTTTTGGGGAAATATGATATTTCATTTGTCCAACCTACGTACATCTCGAGTACAATGATCTCTCGAATACGACAAACGTAATACCATCTCAACGTGCATGTATATTGCCTGAAACGCATTATATTAAAGGACACTGTCGTCAAATCCTGCGTGGCGCCGTATCCAGGCGGGTTGTGCGTGAGCGCGACATTTACGCACTCTCGAGCCTACGTAGCGCGCGCCGTGCGCAAAATACATGGCGTCTCTCTGTGAGCTTTTTGAAAAGCGCTCCTTAACCCTGCGACACAGTCACTTTAACTGGTGTATAATACATTTGGTTTGAAGAGTTGGAGCGTTTACGTGGATGGTGAACAAGTTTACTTTAAAACCTAGATATTATAAAAACCACTCTCTTCTACTACTTCATTTTGCGAAATATATAGGGGGAAAAACATATCTCCCTTATCAAATCGTTTCTTAAAATATGGATAGGATCAATGTAGTTTGACAGATTTGAACGAGACTTTTGGACGAACTCTTCATTTCGGAGTAGGTATGAACGTAGTCAGAGATAACCAATTCAAAATATGGGGTTCTTTAATAAATATTGATTTCCAAGATCATACTACCACCCCATATACCCGAGACGGTCAGTGGTGCCAGGCGCAGTCTCATCCTTTTAAACAAAGACTGACTTTTCGGTCTAGTTTGAACGCATAGTTCAACGGCACCGGTCTTCGTCTTCCACATAGTGTCATCTTGATTAGATCTGGCTGTGGGGTGGAAGTGACGAGTTCTACATAGGGGGGAAGTACAATACTCCTTTTCGTCCAGTTGTTGTTAGCTGGAGTTGACAGGGGGAAAGGGCAGTGATACGATGGGACAGGAACAGATTGTCACTTTGTTTATCCTCTTCCCATCCACATGCAGCGACATCACAATCAGGGGCATAGCTACGGAGAAATAAGATCGGAGGTGTTTCACAATTACTCTATAAGTTGACGTGTAGACTTACACTTATTATCATCGTAGACCCTCTGTAGCCTTTGAAGCAAAAATACAAATTATGTAAAGAATGAAACCTGTTTAAGACATTTTGGATCAAGAACATGAAATCTTCTGATAATAGAAATAAATGATAATGTTGAACCAAATTTGATGTCGTGTTTTATGTCTTTCCGGCAGTCTTAACATATCAACTAAAAATTAAATTTCAGTTAAGCTTATAAATGTGTGTGGTAGCATCCGTTAAAACTTGAATTTGATTCGTCCCTTTGTCCCCATCCCTTTCACCGCCACTGTTTTTTTGTTTTTTTAAGAGGTGGGAGGGGGGGGGGGGGCAATTCTCTAATTTGTCCAGTTGTTGATTGTTGGAGTTGACAGGGACAAAACAGTGGGATCGAAAGAGACGGGAACAGATTGTCGCTTTTATGTTCCACCGTCTCAGTGGGAAATATATATACAGGCCACTGGAAGATGAGTAACTGACCCAGACAAACTATATAGTAGACCTAGTTAAACACTAGGAAACACGCATGTTGGACAGCGCGTCTTTAATTCGACTTCCAGTTACTGTAGTTGGGGGCGTAGATGCTCCCCTCTAAAGGGCCATCTTCCTACTGGCCTTCCTTCACTTTCAAGTATAGTTAATGCAATCTGATGCGTATTTCATAATTGTCTTTGTTTTTTTCAACTGCAACGTCTCAAGGACAGTGCTTGATGGACCCCCCCCCCCCCCCCTCCCACCTCGTCTCCTTCACGTACATTACACTGGTGTGCCTTTGAACATGTTGAAGGGGTTGGCCTGCGCTGCTATACTTTCAAATACTGTATTTAATACAATCAGATGTGTATTTCCTGTTTGTCTTCGTCTTTGTTTTCAACCTCAACATCTCAAGGACAATTGCTGATGCGCAGCCCCCCCCCCCTCCAAAATCCCGTGCCATCTCTAAATCCGCAATCCTTGAATCATCGGGCTTTCCTCTACAAACTGGTCTTCTTGTGACTTCGAAGAGGATGTATATAGAAACACCCCATCCCCCGCCTTCCCCAGATCTCTAAATCTTGAATTACCGGGCTCTCCTTTATGAACCCGACTTGAAGAGGATGTATAATCACCCCACACCCCCCCCCCCCCCTCCCTCTACTCACGACAACTTTCCCTTTAATGTTGGATTCTTATGACCTTTATCATAATCCAGTTTGTATCCTATCATTATCTCCTCATTTCCACTCATATAGACAAACTGAAGATGGGTAGACAAACGAAAATCACCAAAAATTGACTCATCCATTTTGGCACTCTTTAAATGGTAGACTACCTAGACATAATTGTTTCATAACAAAACAGAATTGCATGATACACATACAACTATTAGTGATACACTTAACAAAGCTTTTGTGTGTTTTTTTTTCTAGATGTATGTATGCTTACACAATTATAAAAATGTAATTGTTTTATCTTGGATGGGAAGATCTATTAAAAGGTCCCCGATCATTATTGTTGATCTTCATCCAACTTAATTTTCATTTTGACGCAAAGACTATTTATAACATAATTTGAAACCACCATGAATCGCTGATGTGTAAAATAAAGCATAGACAATACGGACCTTAAACATGGTCAAATCAATGCCATAGAGGATTATCATTACGGCAACACACAGACTGTTTGTTAACTATAATAGCATAATGCAATGTTAAGGATATGAGAGGGAGGGACCGGAAAATTATTGTGAAAGGATAGATCAGGGATTGGACAAGTAATTTGGCCAATGTTTCTATCAAGGGGAACAAAAAAGCCATATTCGTCCCAGGGTTATCTGATAATAATTATATTAGTGTGTCATCGTCCCACTCTTTAACCCATTTGTTTCCAGTTTCTTGTCGTAATCGAGTCCTTGCCTGGTTTTAAACGAACTTACTAATTGCACTCACTAGCACACTAACTAACCAACTTGATCAATTAGGCAGCCAAACGAACCAACACGCTTGCAAACTACCTAAGGCCAAATAAAAAAAAAAACATGTTTAGCGTCCTGCTCTTTTGAAAAAAGGAAGGAGGAGGCCCTTTTTTTTTTTTTTTTTTTTTTCAAAATGGCCGACTTTTTTCAAAATGGCCGACTTTTTTCAAAATGGCCGACTGACCCATTTATCCAAAATAACGAATGAGTCTATATTCTATATTAAAAGTACGATCTTTTTCAAAATCATTTCCCCCCCCAAAAAAAATCACGAAATTTACTCTTTTTTTTTACATTTTTCACAAAAAAAAAAAAAAAAAAAAAAAAGCAGGCGGCCTCCAAAAAGGAAGCGGGCGGGGACGCTAAACATGTTTTTTAATTTTTATTTGGCCTAATGTATATATTAAAAGACTAATTAATTTGACCAAATGCAAGGGGCATACCAAAGGCAAAGCCATTGTCATATCAAGGCCACATGATTATTTGTGTATCATCGTCTAGCCCTCAATTTAGCTGCTTCCGATCCCAATTCAGAAGCAATTCCTTTTCCTTGGATTATTGAATTTTTTATTACGGCGGCAGCATGAATAAATTGCACTTTTTTGTTAAAAAAATATTTTGTTTAAAACACATTTGAATAAATATCATCAACCAGTCATCTATTTTGTTTAATCTATTTTCTTTTAATCATTCTTATTTGCTATCTGCTTCTTTCACTTCGTTCACATAGAACTGAAATAAACACGTGAACTAACTAACTAACTAACTAACTAACTAACTAACTAACTAACTAACTAACTAACTAACTAACTAACTAACTAACTAACTAACGAACTAACTAACGAACTTAACTAGATAATAAAATATCATACACATTCTATTTCTGAAATGTTGTTTGAAATAATCTTACACGGTCAATAGAGGGTTTAATCTATTTTGACCAAGTACATGATAGGCAAGTCATCGAAACAAAGAAACACCGTTCGTTTCTCCAATATGTGAACAACAGGATATTAAAGAAAAGGTGCCTAAGTTGCTAAATGGAAAAACAAAACATATGATGAACTACAGGTGTGTTTAAACTACTCAAAACTGTAATGAAGAAGAATGAGTTGGCTGATTTGTTTTCCTTCTCCGGCGGTGGACTGGCTCCGTATACTCCAGGCCGGCGCGCCGGGGGAAAACGCTCTTAGACGCCGGTGATGGGTTTTGTAGATTAAGTTACTAAAATTGACCTTTTGTTTTATGATTTTAAATCTGATTTCATTAATTTCTTTTGTTTTACGAAGAGGTGTGGTATACGTTTCAAAAGAACGTATGCAGTTTTGAACTCAAGTTGTCCTTTCATAGGTCCGAAATTGCGTTCATAACTTTTATTCCTTTTGTACCTGGTTAAATCTTAACATGCCACGGGGTTTGCATTTCAATAGAAATTGCATAATAACATAGTGTAAGTATACATTATTGGCACTTACAAAGTTAAAGTGCTTATCAAATTAATCACAAGGAAACATGCATGATTGCCCGACCATGCGCCACTTTGCCTAGTGTGGTGCCAAATCTTTGCCCACGCATTTCGTAGTCTGAAACAATCATTATTGTAGCCTTCGTTTAACCCGTTGCCTACGGGGAACCCGGAGTTCCATGTATTATATTATACATGTATATATTAACCATAATTTATAGACATTTTAATAATATTGGAATTGAACGAGTTGATACAGAGCAGTGACGTAAACGTGCATATAAAGCCCGGCACAGACAGAGCCGACTCGACCCGATCCGACTGGCTTTCAGCCTGATTAACTCAGTATGCGTTGCCTCAGGACTCCGGTTTTGCCAATCAAGAACCAGTCAGAGGTCATTCGAGGCCGATTCAACATGTTGAATCGGCTCTAACTGAGCAAAACTGACTCTAGCCTGACTGAAAACCAGTCGGATCGGGTCGAGTCGGCTCTGTCTGCGCCGGGCTTTAGAGTCCAGTTCATGTCTAAACCAAGTAGTCTCTCTCTCGAGAGGGGGAGAGGGAGTGAGAAGGGAAGGGATGGGTAATATAGGTGGGATGTGAGGGTGAGAACCCCTTGGGCGTAGTGTGACAATGCCTGGCATACCATCATAGTATATACATGGTAAAGCAAGTCAAGTTTGGGTTAAGAGGGGGCTTTAGAATATTGGTGCGAAGTGGAAGAAAACTTAGTGTATGAATTGTAAGAGCACATTTTATAAAGGAAAACAAGATTTATTTGATACAAATCCGTTGAGAAACGGCCGAAATATAGCCACCAATAAAGTCACGGGAATACAAGTCGCGAGTGTTGTAGCGATATCACTAAAAAAAATGTTTTATGTATGAAAACCTATGCTCTGGCACAAATTATACATTGAAGTGTTTGTGAAATTGATATTGTCATTCTCTCTGTTTAATGTTAATGTTATAAATTAAATCACATTTAAGGAAAAGGGCTTGGAAGATCCGGTTTTCTGAATAGCAAACTATTGTGTTAATAGCTGCTATTTTAATTCAATTTGAAGATGTCTTTCTTCCAGTAATTAAGCATGGTGGAGTGATTATTATTAGTTTTTAATTATAACTTACAAGCTTGTGTGACAAAAAGTTATTTTACTTTTATTTACTAAAGGGGATCGTGTTTTTTTTAAAGCAGCAATAAGACAATAAATTAGAGACTCCCATATCATCAGTAATATCATCAGTATCAGTAATATTTATTATATAGGTAATACAAAAAAAAATGAAATATCGCGATAGGTTTAGCGGTGCCATAGAAATAATTTGTTGATGACATATAAAATGTTATAATAGTTTTAAAATACATGAAGAAGAAATTAATAGAAAAGCAATTGGCAACAATAGTCAGATTTGACTGATTGCCACAAAACTCAACAACAACAACAACAACATCCCACGTCAGACATCTGAAATACTTTGTCTTTTAAAGGGATTTAGTAACATTGTCCAAATCCTCAAAACTTACTTAGAACTCTAGTGGTTCTCTCATACCTTGTCATATTCATATTAACAATAAAAGCACGGGACATGTTTCAGTTTTTTCAAATTTCCATTTCGTTCAAAATATATTTTACGATTGAAGTGTTCAGATGTTAAACTGTCTACGTGTTCAAAGTAAGTGCAATGAGTTAGTGATTATCACTTTGCATTTTTGCTCATTTCCCGGCCAAAAAACATCCAATTAACGTGAAATTTTCACGCATATACTCTGTGGACATATCAGATTACACCAATACACATTTTATTAATCACTCATCACTTTTTGCGCTCGTCAACAAAGTTACTAGATCCCTTTAATGAGAAGTTATTAATTAAAAACGCATGTTAACAGCGTCATGCTTGCATCTGATATAATAATTTCACATGGTAACATTTAGATTTTCGGGAAAAGATAACGCATTAACATTTTCCGACACAAGTCTGTCGGATCCTTATTCAGGAATAACTATAACAAAAAACGCGAAACCGCTATCAACTTGTCCATCTACATCAACGATGGATATCACTTGACCAATAACTTACAAACATTGAATTACATAGAGAGATCGAGTGTGTGTACGTGTATGTGTTGGCGCTAACGTGTGTTTGTCAATATGTCTTTCTGTCCGTCTGTATATGCGGATGTTCACAAACAAATTATACCAAAATAAATAACGATTCAAATAAGCTATTCTCACACAGTTCGTACCATTATAGATAAGATAATAATCATAATTTTATAACAAGAAATTATTTGTGTTTGTCAAAAGCCCAAACTTTAATACCAACAAAAACTTTATACCAAAATAAACACCGATTCAAATAAACTATTCCAACACAGTTCTTACCATATTATATTATACAGTTGTTAACTGGCGGTGGAGGGAAAAGCACGGAATGTTCCACTCCGAGGGATTTTAAATGCTATTGAGGGAAGAGTAAATAAGTCCCGAGACGTTGTCGAGGGACTTATTTTCTTCACGAAATAGCATTTTAAATCCTGAGGGGAACATTCCATGATTTTCCCGACAGCAAAGTTAACAACTGTTTTATCATCTGAATTGCCATGTAACAGTGCCATGTAATATCCAAAAATATTACATGGCAGCTCATGTACTGTATTTACTAAGTCAGGTGATAAAAGATAATAATCATAACCAGAAATTATTTTAGTTTGTCAAAAGCCCGAACCCCCGTTCAGATCAAATTAAGGTCAAGCTTTGCTCGTGATTCCGGAGTTCACTTCCATTTGATACTTAAAGTTTGAACAGATCTAAAATATGACTTCTCCTCACCATCTAGACTCAAATGACATCCTGATCTCCGCTCCGAGGTGATCTTGACGGTTTTCCGATGTGAGTTAAATCCAGGGCCTACACTTGCCCTCTAAGTTCAGATTCCCCTTTGGAATCTCGGGTTCGAGCGCCTCACCATTAATACCGATTTAAAAAGCTATGTTGCAGAAAATGGGGGATTGGTGATGTTTGATTGGCGACATCATACACTGGACAGAATAAGGATTATTAGCGGCACATCGAACTGCACAGCGGCCAGCTGATGGTAATGGCGATGGTGATAGTGGTGGTGGTGATGGTGACGATAATGATGATGATGATGATGATGATGATGATGATGATGATGATGATGATGATGATGATGATGATGATGATGATGATGATGATGATGATGATGATGGTGGTGATGATGATGATGATGATGATGATGATGATGATGATGATGATGATGATGGTGGTGATGATGGTGATGATGTCGATAATGATGATATTGGTGATGCAATTGCTAATGATGGTGATGATGATGATGACAATTATTGTTGGCGATGAAAGTGGTGGTGATGATGACGGCGACGACGACGACAACAATGACGCAGCGGTATAGTTTGGTTACAAGTACGCTGTGTGGACACACCGACATGGAAAAAGTTCAGGAACATCTTTCATCACAATAAATCATGATTAAATGTTATCTTGATTATTTTTTATCTGGGCGTGTTGGTAGAAAATGTCCCTCTTCCCTCTGGCTTCTAATCATAGCACACAACGGAATGTGCAGTCATGCGTTTAATATGGCATGTCCCGTCTTTGTGACTGTCACATGACAATGTATTTAAAGAAAAGCAGTAACAATTAGCTATCTATAACATCAGTAGCGTTTATCAATGTTCTATCTGGACATGAAATCCCCTGCCTTCAAATTCAGTCAACTTATGTCAGTTTCAATAAAAGACAAGATCGTAGGCTTACATAGTTTCAAGCCAAATACACGTCGTCGTTTGCTCACTCTGCGGGGTTGAGTATTCAAAAGATCGTTAACTTTCAAACCATTCATTACTAAACTTTCAAACTTTTATTTTCTAAATATAACATTTCCCCCTCCCTAGTGAGCATATTCTTTATAAATTAGTTAATTCAGGATTTTGTTGGTTTAGTGGTTTTTAATTAAGCCAGTATTGAAAGGGAGATGCTCCTAATCAGTTTATATTTCGATTTTGTTTGTATGCACACTTCTAAAAGGTTGCTATTAAATTCAAAGTGAAAATTACTTCTTCAGGTACTTTTATAAATTTGAGAGGTTTGGTGCAAGGTGATCAGTAGTTTTCTTGTATTTTTTATTTTGTGAAAATTGAAAATGAATGTTAAATAGAATCAAGTGTCTGATGTATGTCTACCTATAGTTCCACACAAATCTATTGCTATTATTCCAATGTCCATAACATGTCTGCAGTAGCGTGGGTATGTGGTAGGGGGTGGGTATGTGGTAGGGGGTGGGCAAAGGGAGGCCCGATAATTTATCTACCCAAAAATCATAACCATCATCATCATTGCCATCATCGTCATCATCACCACCATCATCATCACCATCGTCTTCCTCATCCTCATCATCATCATCACCACCAGCACCACCACCACCATAAACACTACTACCACCACCACCAACACCACAATAATTATTATTGTTATCATCATCATCATCACTATTCACTACCACCATCAACATCACCATGAGTGTCACCATCACAACTCACATCATCATAGAAATTCTGCTATAAATGAGGAAATAATTAAACAGTTTAAACATCGAGTTCACATTCATTGCCTACGTGCTTTATTTCACAACTTCAATAAAGAAAATTCTATTCACAAATAACAAACCGAAGCATGTTTGAAAATAAGTTTGTTTGAAGAAAAAAAAACATCCCCTGCTCTTTCAACTCTTCTTTCTGTATTCATTTTAAAAAATGGTGAAATAATGTTGTGTGTGGTTGAAGAAAAATAAATCCAACATGGGCACAAAACACAAAGACAATCAAACAAAAATAGATATCTGAGGGAAAATAAATATATAGATGAGATGAAATATAGGCATATGAGATAATAATAAATATAACATACTGATGCAAGTGACACATAGAGGAGGAAGAAACACATTTAGCAGCAGAGAAAAATACAGAAAAGATCATAAATCATCTGAAATATCACATTCACTTAATCGCTTTTTAGCATCAAACCTTTCTCGTATGAGATAACCACCAGGCACGGTACTTTAATGTTGTCCAAACATATCATAATCTCAAGCAGCGTTTGATTCTTTCACTTGAATGAAATAAAATATATTTGATATACATATATATAAATATAGAATTATTCAATGATTCAAACACAGACATTGATCTTTTCACTCAAAAGTTGAATAATATAATTATTGTCTTGTGTGCGCAAAATAATAACATAATAATTAAGAAAAGATAAACACCATCTTGGGCGAATGAACATGATTCCGAGTTGAAAAATCAAAATCAAAATTGAATTAAATGAATACAAACTTATTATGGCATGAAAGTATATGAATATATGAATACTACTAGCCTTGCATATTTGTCTTTAAAATCATGCACTATGGGAATATTGGTAAATAATGTCATCCCTTGACCAAACATTGTGTAATCTTCAAAAGGATAATATAATTCCAATAACATGGCAATTTTCCAAATATCTGAATATAGTTTAATACATTTTGGATGAAAGAAAAATAATGCTTTAACAATTTTAGCAGTTGGCAATCTGCCTGATTTTTACCATCATATTCAATTTTGAAACAAAATTACTGTACATAAATTAAAATACAGTCGATCTAAAAACATTCAGAGAAATGTATGAGAGAAACGTTTAGATATCTAGAATGTGGTCTTAAAAATAGTATCTTCATATGCCACTTAACTTCAAGAGAGTCAAACATCTCCTCTGTAATGTTGGCAACATAAAATCCAATTTAGAGGCAAGTATTTTTTAAACAGATTTTTACATGTTTGGCCTTACAGTTCTTTTGACTGCATTGGTTGTTTTAACTTGTTTAAATGTTGATACAATCAATCCTTCAATAAAACATTTTCCTTTCATTCTACTATTACTCTAGATGAAGTAATTCTTCTTCACCTTCGAATTCGTCCTTTTCTGTTGGATACATTTTGTTCTTATGCAGGTATTCACGTGGAAATATCATAAAAGGCATTTCCAAAACAGATTTAATATCAATCGAATGAATACCCATCCATAATCTTCAAATCAGTAGGTGTGTAAAACACTGCAATTTTCCTTACAATAATATGGAACATAACAGAAACACATTACATTAACAGAAGGAGGATAATTGGGCAGAAAATTTATATCTAAAAATGTGATTATTTGTGTAAAGAGTTGCTGTAGACTTTCCAAAATAAATTGCACGTATTCAAGAAGTATCGCGCTTACAGTTTGAAAGTAAATCGGGAATGGAATGAAATAGATAGTAAGTGCAGAGCTAGGTACATAAGCATGTGCTATTGCATATTTCAATATTCTACAATTATTTTTGAACTATATATATATGCCGGTCTTTGTACAATAGCTTTTTGGAGGGAATTCATCGTCAATACAGCTTGTTCCAATATAAATCAAAGTGCTACAAAATTGAATGGAAACAGAATAAAAGAAAATATAGTCACCAAAAATATCCATCGCTTTAATACCGAACCGTAATCTTTGGTTGGTTTCTAAAAAAATAAGGTGAACTTAAAGTATTGATTGGAGGGAACAGCTAACAACATTATTAAGTACCAACAAAAAATCAAACTTACAAATAACTGCCAGAGAATTGTGGCAAATCTGTACATAAATGTATAGCTTTGTCTTATTAGAGTACTGTGTTCTAATGCTACATCTTTGCATCACATGCTGCGCATAGCAGCACACATATCAAACTAAACCATATCTAATGTCATTGAATTAATGGTCATTGATCATTTTGGGATGCATTTAATTCTAAAGCCGAGTACATATGCTTTTTATTACATTCGCTAATACAATTTTAATAACAATTTTCAGCCACAATTAATGCTGTATTTTGAGGGATTTTTTCCCTATAGCCATGACAATAAAGATTTGTTGACATTCCAAAAAACTCCCATTTTCAGAAAGACACTTTCTCACAATCTGCATAAAAAAGCATTAAAAAAGAATAAATTCAACATGTCAATACTAAATCTAGCATTAACAAAGTGAACACTGATTTATTTTCAAAACACAAACTTAATTCAAATTCATTATTTGATGATTTGTTATATATATATGTATATAATAAATAATTTCATTTGTTTAGCCTTTTTACAATATTCAATTTTGATTCAATCTACTCACAAATAACACAAATTGCACAAAGAAAAAAAAATGTAGCACAAAGTGTCTTGCAACATTCTTCTTCCTACCCTGAGTTAATTAATCAACCATTTGAATCAAATTAATCAACCCAGATCACTTTGATCAACCCAAATGATTTCTCTCATCCAGATAGTTGCAAGAATCACCTTACAGAGCATGCCACTGAATACAGTTAATAGATTGCTAGGTCGAGACATGCTCTTATTAAATCCACACAAATTCCCCACTCTGATTTTTGTTTGGATTTGGTTGGGACCCGACCACGGATCATTAATATTATTGTTGTTTTCAGATGCTGACTACGATTGGTTACTATCCCAGAGCTGTTTTGAGATAACAGCCTGTGATTAGTTACTTTTCCAGAGCTGTTTTGAGATAACAGCCTGTGATTGGTTACTAGTCCAGGGTTGGTTTGAGATACTGGCTTGTGATTGGTTAACAACCATGAGTGGGATTTGAGATGCTGGCTTGTGATTGGTCAGGAGGCTTGGTTTGGTTCAGAGGTCAAAGGTCATTGTGGGAGGGCCTTGAGGATTGCGTTGACCTCCTCAACCACTGACGCGAGGGCGTACTCAAACTGGGCCTGTAGGGAGAAGAAGAGAGAAGAAAAGAGAATAATAATTAGAAAAACATTTTGAAATAAAAACAGTAAGAAGCCAAGCTTTCGATCCTAGCAGAATCTTCTTCAGGGCAACAATTTCTATTAAATATACCTGTGCACAGGTATTTTATCACAATTCACTTTAAACCCAAATATTTATTTGGAAAGCATAAAACACATTATTCTTTGCATTTAGAAAATGTATGATGAATCACAAGGAGCGCATTAAAAGGATAAAAGTGGATTAAGAAATCTCCATTCATTGTTATAATTGTACAGTGACATCTGTGCCAAGAAGCACTCAAGGCACACGAGGGGTTAATGTGCTACAAATTGAGCATCATAAAATGAGACTCTGCAAACTCACAATATTTGCTTATGTGTGCATGTTTTTACAACATTACAAAACAGGGATAAACAGAACATAAATGCAATAATTGTTTGTGTGTGGGCCCATGATGCAGCGTAATTAATTTCCCCCTCCCCAAAATAGAACGCAACCCCCCATGTGATCCTCTTGGGAGGGATCCCTAAGGGATTTACAGTCAGTAATGTGTCACCCCAAATTAAGTTAGTTTAATGAACTTTTACAAAGTCAATGGTAAGCAATAATTCTACTACAAATCGACTAAGCCTGTTTTAAAACGATGTATTTGAAGAAAAAAAATGAATAGATTCTCTTAATTAAAAAACAAAAATCAATGTATGATTTTGCTTGAGTAAAATGATGTCTTTCTGGCCCATCCAAATTCATTGCAAATGTCTAACCCCCTTTTTGAATATTTTATCTTATTCTATAATACATCTTCTATTTGTTGAGAGAGCATTTCAGATGATCTAGATCAAAGGAAAGGTGTGTGATCCTGCTTTGACACATACATGTACAGTAGGTCTGGATGCCAGGGGCGATTTCATGGCATGCCCTACTTGATATCATTCCAATATGGGCATGAAATACATTCAAACATTAAAAACTAATGTGGTTACAGGGCAGCTTCTTGCGATAAACTCTATCTCAACCCGAGACCCTCTTCTTTCTAGGACTAGGTTGTTTAAAGGGACTAAGGTGTGTTGCAATTGCAAGGATAACTTCAGCCCAAGATGATTGATGATATATATGCCCCAGTTAAAATCCTGGCATGGTTTTATGACCAGTTTCTGATAAACTCAATCTATCTCAAATGAAATCCTCATCTATCTAGGACTAGCTTTATAGATTTCTTTAACGGAAATATTATACCAAATATAGCAAGGTGTGCTTAATTTGCAAGGAAATATATGTATGACTTAGGATTAGGGTGCGATGCATGACATATGCCCCACTAATTATAGTAAGCAACATCTTCAAAAGAAACTGTGGTTTGAGCCCAATTTCTCATAAAGTCTATCTCAACCTGAATTCCTCTTCTATCTAGGTTATTATTTCTTTCATGGACAAATAATACCAAAGATCGCAAGGTGTGATGAATTTGCAAGGAAATGGGATGACTTGAGCCAAGGGCGATTCATGATACGGTCCACTTAAAAATCAAAGAAAGCATCATCTTCAAAGGAAGCTCTCATGGTTTCAGCCCATCGTCTATCTCAACCTGAAGTCCACTTTTATCTAGGTTATTTTCTAATGGATAAATAATACCAAAGATCATAAGGTATGAATTTGCAAGGAAGCATGAATGACTGGAGCCCAGAGCGATTTAAAATCATAATCATAGCAAGTAATATCTTCAAATAAAAGTCATGGTTTTAGTCCAGTTTCTGATAAACTCTATCTCAACAGGGAATCCTTTTCTATTTAGGTCATTCTTTTAATGGCGAACAAGACCAAAGATCACAAGGTGTGCTGAATTTGCATGGCATTATGGCAACATGTATGACTGGAGCGTGGTTCATGATATGCTGCACTTAAAATCATCAAGAAAGCATCATCTTCAAAGGAAACTCAAATGGTTTCAGCCCAGTGTCTGACAAACTCTATCTCAACCGGAAATCCTCTTCTATCTAAGACTTTGTCATTCTATAATGGATACCAAAGGAAATAAGCAGTGCTGAATTGCAAATAAACTTTTACTTTGTTGGAAATAAACCACTTAAATGTATAGTTGGCAACATATTGGTGGGTTCATCCTCTTACATACTCTGTAGGAGTTTTAACATCCCACTACAAGAATTTACATTTTAAACTTTGATACTAATACAGATGGACTTTCATATTAATAATAAATTATGTATCGATTGTGGTTTACAATAGCTTGGATGTAACCCAGAGTTAACCTCCTGAACTCAACTTGTACCCAATGAACACAGCGGACGTTCTATCAAGTGTCGGATAATAATCCCCTTACTACTTTATTTAAATACTGCAAGATTTTAAAAGAAGATTGGTATGCTAGCACTTTTATTAATTTTCAAACAAATGAGCATGGTCATGGTTTGAAACTAATTAATCTTTTCTTAAAGAAATGCAAAAACAGCACTATGATTTTCATTACCTATTTTGTATGAAACCGCGCTGAAGAAAACAACATTTAGGATGTTTTATATTTAATTTTCAAAAATTTATAATTTAATGAAATGAGTCAGAAAAATACCTTCCCTTTAGTTTAGCTAATGAAACACAGATAAGCATCCCATAAGTCTGATAGCAAGCATTATACTTTGTTATCATTTTAACATTGCTGAATCATATTTCAAACCGCAAAAGACAAAATAAGTGAGAATTATAAATGGTGTAATGATTTTATGATTTTTAGGAGGTTCAGAAGCCACCCAATCTAACTTAAAACCCATGTTTCGCTTCTTGTAATTTCCTAAGTGAAAGGTAACCTGAATTACCTCTATCGTGAGTAATTAAAGTCACTTATGATACCAATTAATGAAGGGGCTGGCATACTGCAATGAACGTTTCCCCTAATTACGCCATGAGCGATTAATGTTCTCATGCGTCACATATTTCCCCCCCCCCCCCTCAGCCATCATTCATTCACAACTCTCCCGAGGTGACGAGAAATTGTTATCAACTTTTGATCAAAATTAAGTCACATAATTTTGTCATGGCAAATTAACAAACACCGGCTTTAAAATTCATTCTTCTACTTTCGATTATGTAAAAATGCTCATGATTCACTAGTTTTGTGCAAATCATTCACCAAATACTAACAGGGTATAATATGTATCAACTCTCTTGGAATTAAAAAAGTTAAAAGCTAAAAGTTGGGCTGCATGCAGTCCCCCAAAAGTTTTTAAAACCCTAATGTTTGGCCCAAAACTCCCAATATTTCTATTTTCTGATCTTTGGATTTGTGAATTCTCCCAAATCTTAGCTGTCTGATACTTGGGCAACAACAACTTTATACTTAACGGGTAGAAAGTCTAGCAACAACATAGAAGCTGCATCGACAAAGCGAAGGATTTTCTTCACTTATTCAGCCTTAACTTTACAAGGGTTTTGTGGAACCAAGTCACATCTGACTCTTTTTCAAAGTCACGTGGCTTAAGCGAAGAGATAAAATCAATCTAAATTTACATCATGGCGCTCCCAGCGTTACCACTAAGCCCCAGGTAATGAGAAAGTTTTACCTAAATAGTTTCGATGGGTGGTCCCCTGCTTTAAGAAACATGAATTGATTGTTATCTTCTCCTTCTAAAAATAGACTAGATTGTTTTACGGCAACATAGCAGGATAACAATCATGGGTGAATGTTATCTCGGCAAGTTCAATGTGACTATCAAATTTCCCCATTTCTGAAGCACACATGAGCAATGTAAACGTGTTTAAAACAAGAGAAAGGTAGGACTAACATAAACCATGATGTAATGCACTATTTAAAAATGGGACTAGTCCTGAAAATACTGGAGATGTGGTCTATAGATACAGTAATGCAAAAAATAACAATGTCAATTAGTCTTGAATGGGCTCAAAAGATTTTGAATCAAATTATTGTGGTCTTTACAAAAAGTGCATGTGTGTGGCCAATTTGCCCACCCTCATACCAGAGACTCCACGTCATACAATATATTTAAATCTGATGTACATGTATATATGAAATACCTTTGAAAAATAGCTGCTACTAATGACTGAACTTCTAACTTATACATGTACCTTGCCTATCTTTTCAATAATGATACGCCCCTTTAATTCCTTCAACATCTGGGTGTGTGATTGGATCATTTAAATTCTTCCATGCATGTGATTGGACAAATATATGCTGGGCCTCCGATGGTTACAGTATAGCTGCTATGTCGTTAACCCTCCCTTTTCAGTTAATTTGTACATGAGTTGTAACTGGATAATTCAAATTGTCTACTAATCTTTGATTGGCTTATTCAAACTGAAACTGACCTGTGATTGGACCATGCTGGGTCTCTGATGTGCGCCAGTATATATGTTATGTCACACACCCTCCCGCATCCAGTTAATTTGTACATGAGTTGTAACTGGATAATTCAAATTGTCTACTACTCTGTGATTGGCCTATTCCAATGTATACTGACCTGTGATTGGACCATGCCGGGTCTCTGGTCCCTGATGTGCTCCAGCGTTGCTGCAATGTCCAGCTCCTTGACTCCTTTCAGCATCCTGGTCAAGACAAGGTCCAGCAAGCAGTAGGTTCCTGTGCGACCAACACCATCACTGCAAATAGAAGAAAAAACAGAGAGGGAGAATTGATTAGATGGTGTGCCTTGTACCAATTAATAAGTATTTAGAAGACCTTTAAAAAAAAGTATAACAAAGTTTGGTTAAGAACCAAATCTAACAGCAGAAGGTTAATTCCCATGCGTTCAACTTCAAGAAAAAATAGAAAATGGGTTTTAACCTATTTAGGACTGGAAAAATAAGGGCTGTGTTTGTGGATTAATGTATTTTATAGCATTATCAAATAGATTTGAATTGATTAAATTCACATCTCTAAGATGAGAAAATTGTGACCTGTGTGAGTTGTGAAGTGATAGCGCTAGGTCAGGCAAGCAGGAAAAGGGAAACAGGAAATAAGAACATGGTTTGCTTTGTATTTTACATATATATGCAGTCAAACCTGTCTAAGGTCACCACCTAAGGGAAGCACGACAAGTAACCACTGTAGACAGATGACCTCTCTACTGGCGATCACTTTTGGTGGCCACTACATGTATACGCAGGCTATACTTGCTAGAGACAGGTGGCCGTTTAATAGAAAGATAGGTTTGACTGGGGGTGCTTATGACAATCAGGATGTACGTATCAGGAAACACAATAAAAAGTATTCCATCAGCATGAAAGTAAACCTTTGATTATAAAATAATAACAAATATGTTAAAAAAAGAAGTAATGATTTGCAAAATGACAAATGACTGAGAAAATCAGGTCCTGATAAGAAAGATCTGGGTGGAAAAAAGAATGTGGGTCATAATTGTATTAAAAAAACCTGTCACTAACTGGTTAGAAAATTATCAAACTCATGCATGAAAATCCTGTTGCTAAGAAGATGTGGTATACATGTAGTTGCCATAGCAACCTGCATTGCCAAGCCCACATATCCAGCCTGCGGGCTAACATGTGTTTCCATAAGGAACCGGTATGGTAGGCAGAATCGTTCCACAGAGACCACGGGTAAGGATATTTATAGCTCAAAACCCTTTCCCAGGTCTGCGTATACATCCAACCAGGGAATACCTTTACAGACTTAACATAATCTGCCCTAAATGTGTCATTCCTATTTAATTATTTCATGGTACATCAGGATACCAGGTAGGTGATGGGTTAAACAGTTACTTCATCAAATAATTATGAAGGTGTCTAGAAATTATTAAATCTTGTAATCAAATTATCCAATGATCTGACAGGTAGGGAATTAATTTTCATAGCGACCTTGGTGCCCTATTTCAACCTAACATTACTACTCAAAAGGGACTTCCCTAGGAAAAGACTTGGGAAAGGGGTGGGGCATGCATATCACATGTTCATTTTGCTAGCCTCTTTGTTGTATATACAGGTATTATTTATAGCTTTTTGTCCTTATAAATAGCATTTAATTTATAGTAATTTCTTTGTCACTTGATATGATCACGCATTTCAGTTTGACAATAGTTACCGCAGCTTATGCTTGATTGATTTATTATTCGTTCATGGAGAAATGTGAGATAAATAAGATAAATCAACAATATTACTGGCTCTCTTTTTCCCCTTGCTACATCATTTCTTGAAGTGAAAAGTAGATGATTCTATGAATACATTAAGTCATTGCCAAAAAGAAATATGAACCTTAATTTGTAAAATGGAGGTAAAATATAGGCAAATGTTAACTGTCAGCAAATGATGAGACTTAAGTTTTGAGTTCTAGATGAGACAATACTCAGAGACATGACACACCTGAAAATGACATGGTCTGCCTAATATAGCATTGACGGACATAGGGGACAGACAATGTTATAAATCATCTCACATCACACCCTGTAACCCCGAGCTGGAGCTGGGGAATTAAAAAAGACAACTAAAAAAAAAAACAGATTAGAAAATAAACTGCTCTATAAGATGATGCATCTGACATTGCAGCGGACATAGTGAACAGATATAGGGGACAGACAATGTCATAAATCACTCCACATCACACACCAGGGCTGGGGAATTATGAAAAAACCAAGCAATTGAGATAAGATACTGCTCTGGAAGATGACGCATCTGACAATTACATGATTTGCCCGACATAACAATGGACAGCCAGTGTCATAAATCACCTCACATCACACACACCAGGAATGGGGAATTATGAACAAAACGAAGCAGTTGAGATAAGATACTGCTCTGCAAGATGACACATCTGACAATGACATGGTTCTGCCTGATATAGCGGCAGACATACATGTAGGGGACATTAGATTAGCTCACATCATCCCCTGTAACCTCCTGAGCTGGGTGCTGGAAATGTCCAAACCAAAGAGCTAACTTGCGGTGTGAATTAAAAACTTAATGTTCTTCCCCCGATTTGAGAAACATGTTGTTTTAATTCAGACATCACCATGGTAAATGAAAGATTATGAACTGAATGAACTCATGAAACCCCCCACAGATTTGGTATATATCATTTCCTGTAAGGTTCTGTAAGGAATGGGTTTAAAATTGGAATCGTTTAGTAATTACTATTTTGGGTCTTGATGATATTCCACGGCCTCACCAGAGGTGGTGAAAGAGACGATCAAATGTTACCAGAGTAATTAGCATGTTTAATTTTATTCTTGTCTTTGGTACTAACCTTTCCCATATTAGGAAGGGAAGCAGATTTCAACTAGATATCACTTGTAGCGTTAATAAACCCAAATGTTTTCCCACTAGATGTGACACATTCATTTCATTTTAGGCGTACACATTTGCAAGGCTGCTTTTTCCTTGAAAATTGCAGTGTTTTAGTAGTTTACATTTTAAATTTAAAATCATCTCAGTAGGCATCAGACATAAATCTGTGCATCATATCTCTCATTTTCAAAGGGATGCAGATGAAACTACTTAATCTACAAATAGTGACTGATTTCTTTTGCATTGGATCAAAACAATTGGGTGATGAAAGCTGCAAAACACCTGATTTCTTTGAATACAGTCAACTCTGCCTAAGTCGAATCTGTTGGGACTGAATGAATTGCTTCGACTTAGACAGAAATCGACTAAATGTAAGGTTAAAACAATAGAAAATAAAGCAAAAGGACTGGTACCTTTGACTTAGGCGATTATTCGACTTATGCAAATTCGACTTAGGCAGAGTTGACTGTACTATGTTTTAGTAGTTCAGAATGTTAAATTGGGATCATGTTCCTAGTTTCAAACTAATGGACAGCTCCTAGACTAATGGTCAGCTCCTAGACTAATGGACAGCTCCTAGACTAATGGACAGCTCCTAGACTAATGGCCAGGGGATCACAAAAGATACTGGCTCGAATTAAATGTACTTTCAAAAGTTGTTTTCCTTGAAATACTACGTTGGAGAAATTCATAATTTTTAATTGGGATCGTGTTCATCAAACTAATTATGGACAGCTTTGTATGGCCAGGGGATCACAAATGATACTGGCTTGAATTAAATGTACTTCCAAAAAGTTGCAACACATTGTTTCATTTTATGCTGAACTTTTTGTTTTTTTCCCTTGACATAGAGAGTTTTTGTTTAAGAAAGTCTGAAAGTCTTTCTCGCATTTTAAATTGGAACCATGTTTACACTCTCAGTGTTCTGGACATCTCTCAGATGACTACAGGTCACAAATGACACTGGAATTAATTAACCATACTTCCACAAGTTGCCACGCATTTATTTCATTTTTGCTGATCCACAGATGGTGAAAGATGCTGAACTAATTGAACTATTGTCTTTCTTATGATATTTAAACATGATTCATGTCTGTAGGGTCGAAACATAGGATATGTGTGAGCATCATTTTATCCAAAACCAGCGTGATTGGGGATTGAATACGATACTGGATCTTACTAATTATGTTCTCCCACAAGTTCAGACAGATCTCTCTAATTTCAGAATGTACTCGATGAATGACACTTTACTATACTCTGGTCTTTTCCCTCTTATTAAACACACATGTATTTTTGCACTATTTCATTTATCTTAACTTAAACCATGTCTGCGAGTTCATGACATGGATTTTAGCTCCCTTGAGAAAACATATAAAAAGTGTTGGAACAGCATGGGCAAAAGCTTGACATGTTTCAAACTGCCTTTGGTGGAAAATTATGCATTTCAAATGGTCATTAACCCGTTCTCTTCATAGTTCTGAAATCGCTAAAGAATATGCACATAGCCCAGCCGGTTCTGAAGGCAAAGGGTTAAAGGCAAAGGGTTAAAGGTGAATGACAGTAGTGGGAAACGCCCCACCCCCTAAAAATGAAATGTACGCTCTTATTACCAACCATGTGAAAGAATATAGTTTTACTAATATGGGATTATACAAATTTGGCCAAGAAACCGCCTACTAATTGATATTTGCAAAATTATAAATTGATCTGTTGCGGATAGATATCTCCAACGCGGATAGATATCTCCAACGCGGAATCGCGCATACGCTACGTGCAATTTGACCGTGTGCGTCGCTATACGGGCTTGTCCCCAGCTTGCTGATATCTCCAGTCCAGCGCTAGCGGCGCGGACAGGTGCGAACGGGCGGTGGATTTATACATTTCACGGGCGGGTATTGGATTTCTTCCAATATTTCTGCATTTAACGCATCGTTAGGTTCGTATTTTACCACACAAGCCCTTTTTAGATACTTATTCAACAACATTGATCAATTATAAATGTTTCCTGTAACTTTCCCCAAACTGTTATTCATCTTTAAGGGTTAATCTAGTTTGTATTTTGTTTCTATACAAACTAATTAGCAAGATAACCTATTCTTTATAAATATCGTTTATAAATTCCATTGTGCATTGGAAAACAAAGTCACATATAACAAAACTTCAAAAGGGCATATCATTTTGTATTAATTTAAACTTCCAAACTCCTGAACTTTCATGTTTTACTAACTTTGTATGAAGACTGAAGACAAAAATATTCACCTCTACTGAAGAGAAGGTGAAATTTTGATGACAAATGCCAAATTATTCCTTCTGCTTCTGAGCCGGCCATCACGTGCCTAAAATCCAATTTACCTGCAATAATCAGATTCTTATCTCGGCTTTTGTTCCTGGCTGTTTACAAAGTAGTCTGGTGTTAATTAGCATTGTCGCACGTTAACGAACAATATCATCATCCCACCATCACATGTATTTTGATGCCAGAAGCATGAGGAAGCCATTAATGAATTCACACATTGAGGGAACATTCCCAAGTTATATTTAGTGGCTTAGCTAAAGGGGGGGGGGGTGGGATGGGTGGACAAAGGAGACAGAGATCCCCTTGGTATAGATTCTTGACCCCCTCCTTGCAACCCCTGTCTGTTTTTGTTTTTGTTTTTTGTTTTTTGTTTTTTTTTTTGGGGGGGGGGGGGGGGGGCAAAGAGAGATATTAAAAACTCTTTTGATATTTAGGATATAAATGAAACATGAGCTTTAAAAAATGGTGCTCTAGCCTTCCCAGAAACCCCCGGTTTAATGCTATATATTTGGGTTCAAACTGCCCCCGTTGTGCCTGTGCGAAATTCTACCTTTCTTTTGGCACCCCTCTTTGCCCCACATTTTGCCCCCAAACATGTTTCATCCTGGCTACACCCCTGTCAATGCACACATAGGGGAACATGCAAGGATCTTAATTGACCTTGAAGGGTAACACTACGCACCTCTAGTATTTCCTCAATCAAGTTATTTCCAGTCCATTGCGTAACATCCTATATGCTCATCTTTAATAAACATATACCAAATGTAACTAATTCAAGACTATTTAAAATTTGGTACAACATGCAGTCTCCATATATCCCAGTAAGAGTATATTTGGGATCAGTTCTTGGCCCCGTTGCAGATAGAGCACGTACGGTTGCAATTGATTGTAAAGTTGCAGTTAATTGCGAGTCAGAAAATATGCACATTTGAACCAATCAGATTTGCGCATTTATAGTCACGTGATCTAACTTGCAATTAATTGCAACTCTTTCTGCAAAAAATGGGGACATGGATAGGTTAACCTACTGAAGACGATTTGATTTTGGTATAACATGCATTCTACATAGACCCTGTATTTTCAGGACCAGTTCTGAATGGGTTAAGGGGACTTCATTGTCCAAATCCTCAAAATCCAATTGTAATTCTAGCGGTTCCCTCATACCTTGTTGTATTCGTATTAACATTAAAAGCATGGGACAGGTTTCGGTTTTTCAAATTTCCCTTTCGTTAAAAAGATATTTACGATTGAAATGTTCAGATGTTGAATTATCCACTGGATTGTCGAAACCGTGTACAAAGTGAGTGCAATGAGTTAGTGAATATCACTTTGCATTTTTACTTATTACTTGGCCATATAACGTCCATTTAACTTGAAATTTTCACACAACACCCAGTGGACATATGAGATAACAACAATGTACATTGTATCAACCACTCATCACTTTTTGCACATGTCAACAAAGTTACTAGATCCCTTTAAAGCACTCATCTTTACAATGTATCCTTGAAGCGCTTCCTCGATGCGCTCATCATAAAAATAGGAAACCCGGCTAGAAGCTTTCAATTAGCGACATTAATTAATCCCTTCCACTTTTTGGGGGCTTAGCAATTTATCAGCATGCTCTGATTACCTTGTGGAGCATAATCACAGGAAGAATCTGTATCAGGTGTATCATTTAGACCTTAAGAAAAGGTGCATGTTAAGCCTGGGTTGTAGGCTGGCTGGACAATTATGCCTATACCTCAAATATACTTAAACAGACAAAATAACTTATTTCAAGCCCCGCGTCTCTAATTACAAGACACATCATTTGATTATCACCAATTTCCAAGGAGCTTAAATGCATCTATCTGATTTTAATGAACAATTAAGTACATGTAGCTCTTCCCCACTTGAACGAGTAGAAGACAAACAGTTTTATTATCCCCCAATTTATACTTGTAAATGAGCTTTACACACCTGTACAGATGTGACATTCAAATTATTAATTTTCTTTCTAACCTCCACTTCCACTATGTCTTGTGAACTTGATAATTATCCTAATTGCACATAATACCTTGTTAGCGAATGTAACACATCCACACAGGTGAATAACGTTGACTTGCATAAACAAAACTGTCATGAAGACATCTTTACCTAACATACACAAACTAATTGCACTTGCTTTTGTTTCCATTATTCCGAGTGAAGTGATACACAACTTGTATATAAACCTCACCATCAAAATCCATACACTGTAATCAATGTTTTGGAAACCCAATAACAATTAAATAGTTGAAATCTTGTTTAATTGCGTTTTAGAAATATTACATAACAAATTGCTTCACCACTTTAAGGGGCCCTTTTGTCTCAGAATAGTTTTTAAATGCCATTTTGGTTGTAAAAATTATGTTGCCATTGAATTATTTTAACCCATTCAGGACTGGTCCCCAAATACTTGGTTCTAGGGCCTATAGAGAATACGTGAAATCAATGGGTGGAATTCATAAAGGAGGTTTGTAGGAGGTTTGTACAAAGGTTTGACCAAGGTTTACATCTATGGAATGTCATTTGTAAACTGATGGAGAAGGAATGTAAACTCCATACTTGTTAACAATGTTGATTTACAATTTACGGTATGCGAGCAGCATTCCATAGATGTAAACCATCGTCAAACCATGGTTTGTACAAACCTCCTACAAACCTCCTTTGTGAATTCCACTCAATCTATCTAATAGAACAGTTCTAAAATTCCATTTTGTCTCAGAACAGTTTAACTTTTGGGGTTTGAGTCGAACCAAGGTACGTATAGCATTATGAGAAAGAAATGACTGAATGTCATAGAGAGAGAACATAATACTGCTGTATCGAGTTCAAAAAGGCACTGACAGGTCGCTATAGTTAACAAGGAGGGAAGAGGTCTGGTGCACTAGTCACTCTGGAAAATATGGTGTAAAAATATCTCAACCGCTCTTCCCTCGAGGAAAACATGTTATTCTGTTTGCTGAAGAAACAGGCAAAAGAATAACTTGGCAGCAAGAGAAAAGAAAAACCATAAAACAATAGAAAAACATTCACTGGGAAAACATTAAAAACCCTGGAAGAAATTGAGACCCTTGGAGCAAGCAGAACCTGAGCGAAACCCTGGGAGTGGAAAGAAAGAATATATTATTCATGTGTCTAAGTTTTCACCTAGGGAGGCATGTAATGCATCCATTAACTGAATGTGATGCGACATTTTATCCGTTTCCTTCCTTGAACTCTCTTTTGTTTCAAACAACTACAAGAAAGTGTATGCGTGGGACTATACTTAGCAGCACCTGAGGCTGTGGGTTTTAGAGGTGTTTTGTTGAGTCAACGTGTCACTGTCTTCCCTGGTTTCTATGTAAGGGAATATATATTCTGGTGGAGTTAACCCGTTCTGGGGGGTGTTTCACAAAGATCCTAAAGTTGAACTTAACTCTAAGTTGGACTTAAATATTATGGAAAGCCATTAGTTTCTTTGACAATTTTTTGTGGAACTTCTTCTAGAAGGCATAAAATGTTCATTCAAATCATATATAATTTCTATTATCAATGAGATTTCGGTTTTATGAAAAGAGATTTATGAAAAGTCTAAAATACTTGCATTTTTGCTTTTGAATATATTTTATTCCAAAGCTACAAATGGCTTACCATATTTTTAAAGTCCAACTTAGAGTTAAGTTCAACTTAGGATCTTTGTGAAACACCCCCCAGGACTGAACCCGAATATACCCAGGCTGGGGATGATGTGGATGGTGATATGGCTGCTATCTATCTGTTGCAAATATTCAAAGGCACAGACATTTATCTATAAAATCATGTTAGACATGCAAGCTCAAATATAAATTTTGTGACTAAGCCTTAACACGTTAACCCCTTGCCTAGGGGGAACCTTATGAGTACTATGTGTACAAAGTCTGTGGGGATTTCAGCATCTCGAAAGGAACAGGTTAAAGTAGCCTGGTGGTGCTATAAAGAAACCAAGATGGGAACATGAGTCTTAGTCACTGCATCCAGTCCAGGGGGGTGTTTCACAGAGATCCTAAGTTGATCTTAGCACTAAGATGGTCTTAAATATTATGGAAAGCCATTAGTGTCTTGAAAAAGTTTTGTAAAAGTTATGCATAAAATGTGGATTCAAATCATATATATTTTCTAATTATCAAAGAAATGTCATGAATTTTATGTGAAGATCATGAATCTCTTTGATATATGATTTGAATCAACATTTTATGCATTTCAACATAACTTTTACAAAACTGTTTCAAGACACTAGTGGCTTTCCATAATATTTAAGACCATCTGTAATAGTGCTAAGATCAACTTAGGATCTTTGTGAAACACCCCCCAGAACTGCCTCCAGCCAAAATGGAAGATCTCACTCACTGATAACTGGTGATAGAGGGGGACATTCTTTCAAAATACTTGGGTCTCGGCTAGTATCACATGTGACTAAGCTAAGCTATCATGTGTCTCATTTGCTCAATGCCTTGTGATTACTAGTATATTTGTTAACTTGTTCCCTACTAGATTGTGCAATCCCCAAAGAGGCAATACAGGGTCAACCATGGGGCAGAATAATCCCTTGGTATCATCTAGGCGTTGGGTAGTCCACCCTGGCACTAGCACGTTAAACCATTTTGCATAAGGTAAATGTCGGTCTTACATAGGGGATGACAACCGTACGAAAGGGGCAGAATAATCCCCTGGTTCCATCTTCTGGGTGTCGGGTAGTCTACCCTGACACTCAAGTTTGTAATTTACCAGTATTTATTATTGTTATGCCAGAGTTACACATGGCATTTCGCCTACTTGTATTATATTACAACACCAACGATGGATCAACATCGGTAACTCAAAGTGAAATGGAGGTTGGACAATCTCGTTAGAGCAACGTTGGATCGACATCGGTAACCCAGAGTGAAACGTTCGTTAATCCAACGAGAATCCAACATTTCACATCTGTTGTTCACTACATGTAGCTGTTATGTTAGAAAAGGTAATTTTTTTACTCGTAGCACAGGTGGTCAAAACCCCCTTGCATAATAAAAGGATTTAAAATTAGCTGCTGAAAGCAGGATGTATGCCATCGTTGGATCAACGTTGGTTCAACGTTGGATGAACGTTGGTTATTATTCATGAATATTCATGAGTGGTTATCATTGACTGCAAAAAGCATTAATAATCATGTTATTTGATTGTTCAGAATGAATCCAATGTTATTATTTACTCATTATTTGAAATATATGTAAGTTATTTATCTACAAAAACATTCTAAAGGTTTGTTTCCATGATGTATTTGTGTAAATTCTTAAAACTTTATCCAAACATTCAACTTTATCGAAATACCAACCATCAAACAAATATTAACACAGAAGCTAGGTTATATAAAGCTGAGTGGATGATGTAGATGTAGTGAGTGTAGGAATAGGAATAGGACTATATGGATAGGACTAGGAATAGGGTTAGGGTTAGTCTTAGGTAAAGGGAAAGCTAGGATAGGATGTTCTAGATATCACCAATAGGCGTGTCATATGAATATTAATTTAATTTTTTTAGTACGGTGAGACGTTGGTCCAATGTTGGACCAACGTTGGACCAACGTTGGATCAACGTTGGAGAAATGTTGGTGAATTACGCTGGACCAACGTTGGATGCTTGTTGGAGACATGTTGGATGCTTGTTGGAGACATGTTGGATGCTTGTTGGATGAGTGTTGGAGACATGTTGGATGCTTGTTGGAAATATGGTGGATGCTTGTTGGACACATGTTGCTTTGACGTTGGATCAACGTTTGCGTACGCCCAACCAACGCTGCTCCAACGTTGGCGAATACAAAATACCAACCTTGGATCAACGTTGGAAAAGCGTTGGTCCAACGTTGACAAATGACAACTTTCCAACGATGGACCAACGTTGATCCAACGTTGGTATTTTGTTTTCGCCAACGTTGGAGCAGCGTTGTTTGGGCGTACGCAAGCAACGTTGGTCCAACGTTGCCGGACAACGTTGGACCAACGTTGCCGAAAAAATTGGACAACGTTGGTCCAACGTTGGACCAACGTTGGCTTGCTACCTGGGCAGGTACCTGTATGCAATGAGTTAATGTGGTGTAGCATTGTAGGAGTGATTGGGGGGTGGGGGGGGGGGGGGCACATACACATTATTTATATATTTATTTAATTTGTATTATTTAATTATTATTATTATAATTATAATTATTATTATTATTATTGTTTTTTTATATAGGGGGGGGGGGGGGGGGGGGGGGGGGGTTGCACAGGCCCTCCTGCCCCCCCCCCCCCCCCTCCCATAGCAACACCACTGGGTTAACCTATTCTTTAACATCCTAAAAGAAACCAAGAGTTTTCTGCCTCATTGATAACCTTTACGGAAAAAAATTATATCTAACCATTCGGATAACTAACCATAAATAACCATAAATTCATTTTACAATTCTTCTGATTTCCTAAAAATAGAAAGTCAACGAGGGGGTCGTTCCACTCCCAATCATTAACTTTGAAATTAGAAAGTAACAATGAACTTGCTATTTTCCTGCCAAAAAGCAATGGCCTGCCTCATGAAAGATGCTATCACAGAATTTGAGAGAAATATACACACTCACGGGCAGGCTAAGTAGAACCCTTGGGAAAACTGAGAGTGGGTATTACAGTACAAGTCAGCATTTTAATCAACTTATTAATAAGATGTAATGCTATATACTAGCTGTAAATAAATACATGAAATCAAACATTCCAGGAAGTATGTAGCTCAAAATAACGCATCTTGTTTATACAACGTACTCCATGTTTGATTCCTAAAAATAATCATTTCTATTTCTGACACCAACATTGATTGCAAAAATGTTTGCTAGCACAAATGTCTCGGAATGACAAGGCAGTTTTGTTTGAGCCACAGCACAGATTGGGATATGATAGGCCCCGGCATTATACAGGCAACCCACTCCCCTCCACTCCCTAGACAGTAAGGCGATATGATTACAAATATTCAAACCCATGTCAAATGTGCATGATCAACCAGACGATAAATTGCTTAAATCAAGCGAAGTATTAGTTGGGTTTGTGGTAATTATGTAACTAAAATGGATGGAGTTACCCCCCTCCCCCCCTTCGACGCATTTCCCACTCCCACCTCTAACAAGAAATCTTAGCGATATCATAGAGGCTCTTGCCATAAAACAGATATTGTGATACATACATACATGTACATGCATGCATACATGTTATACATGGCAAGGCATAGATAAGGGGAGGGACACTGTCCCCTCTTTTTGTCAAGAAGTTACCTATGTTTCTCCATTTCATAAGGATATGTAAACGCACTATTACCAAGTCCAAGATTGTTCACCCTCAATAAAAAGAAAAACATTGAGAAGTGTGTCGCTTTCCGCTAGAAATGAATAGTGTGCGACAACCGTGAGGTATTTCCTTCCCCATTTCCACTATATTCTTTAATGGGGTATGCTTCCTAGCCTGGGTTGTTGGCATTGCAACTATATCTAGCTGGAAGGTTCAAACCAAGTCACAGGGTAGCTGATCGCTATAATTTAGGAAAATCTGTAAATTGGCAACACATTGTCATATTTTCAAAACATATTTTGGCATTCAAATTGGCAACTTTGTGGCAAAGTTACTTCATATTTGTCTCAAGTTTTAATAACTTAATATTTCCCACCTTTTTTTAATGTCATTAAAAGGTAGACAAATATTAGGAATTGCCAATTTGTTAAGGAAAATAATGATCAATTTTGCCTTGAAATAGCTCTCGTCCATGATGGGTTAGTGGGGTGTGATTCCTAGCCCGGGTTGTTGGCATTGCAACTATATCCAGCTGGAAGGTTCAACCCAAGTCACAGGGTTATGAATCTGACCTTATCCATATTACCTATTATAATATATTGAATCCCTTGAAACCACCTGTCAGCATTATTATCATTACAAACTATACTACAAGATGATGACAATATTTTTATAGCAATAACTAGTTTCTTATTTTAAAGGAGACACTTAAAACTATTCAGAGTATTCTATGTATCAAGAGGCAGAATGCACAGATTGTTTACATCGATCGGTGATGAAAAAGTGAAATGGGACAAAAGGAGTACCGACCTATGAATATGACACTTTGTTAATAAGGAGGGAGTGGTTGATGAGCATTATTTATATCTAATGCATATTATATATATTGTATGAACTCATAGGCCAGTAACCTTTGAATTAAACAATATAAAAGAAAATATCACACTATATGCCCTTCTTTACTGTGCGTACAAACTGTCTTGCACTTGGCTCATATTACACAAGGTCAAAGGATTCAAAGGATTAGATCTACATCAAGGATACGAAAGAAATCTGGATTACGCACTCCAGATTAAAATTCAGTGCTATATTCTCTTTGGTTTATCACTAGAGCAGTGTCTTAACCCATTGGATATTATGAGTTTACAGTACAACACACCTTCTCCATTAGACCCAACACAAGATAGTACAGATTCAGTCCACAACGGGTTAACGGAATGAAATATGAAAACACAGTCATGATGGGGGAAAGGGTGGGCACGCCCCGGCCTCTAGACCGCGCAGCAACGGCGCGTATATATACGACCCTCGGATCAGAGCTAATTATTTGCATAAAGAGACGGGGGAAGACGCTCCCGCCACGATTCTGGCGGTCCCTCGCTTCACGACGTGACCCGCCCTCACCAATCACACAGGGACTAATTGACGAGATCCTAGGAATCGCAATTAGGACTTGACACCAAACCAGCTGTATACTGCTCAGCTCTACATCGAAGGGTGAGAGTGAGAAGGGCTTTAAGTCAGTTTGGGGCTAAATTGAGTTATGCGTATCATTTGTGGATCAGCGCTTCATCTATGTAATGCCCAATTTGTTGATGATTATTTCTATGTATTTGAGATGAGAATCAATAACATACAAGTGTATGAGAGCTTATTTTGGTGATATCCTAAACTATAAAACTGATTATCTCCGAAGTACAAAAAGCGACTTTAGCGACCTTCTCTTTCTCAACCGACGACATGTGCACTAGATTTGCACCCTGAGATGTTGGCCTGGATCTAATGGCACAGAAAGTCTGTGTAAATCACTTATCTCAGATTGGACAGTGTCACTCAGTTTAGGGTAACCCGTTCCCCCTCGAGATTCTGAATTCTCCATAGACTTTATACACAACCCACCCGGCTCCTGTGGTCAAGGGGTTAATGAAGGCAATACTAATTCTAATGGATACTATTTATTTTTCATATTGCAACGTTTCTAGAAGTTTCCCTTTTTCTAGGAGTTGTAGTCAGTATTACACACAACAATAGCTGTACATGGGGAGTTGATTTCATTCTCAGAAAATGGCCTGGTTATTAAAGTGGCACATAATTTCTGCAGAATTATATAAGTTTATTGAATATTATCTTTCCTTGGGTTTTCAGAGAACTACACTGGTACTATCATAGATTGCACCCAATATATACATGTAGCAAAGCAATGTATAATTATCCCTTCATCATCAATCATTTTGTGCTTCATCTCGACTCCCTAGGGAGCATACTAGCCTATGTGTCGATAATTCATTACATATTTAATACAACACAAGTTGTCCACCTGCACTTGATTTTCACCTTCCAATTTTGGCCTGGATTTACTGACTCATAACAGTTTTAGGATGACTCCTTGAATAACAGCCAGACTTGTTTGCAGCAGGACTGAATAAATGTTGTATTAATAATTGTACGAGGCACTTCAGATACTATCTCTACGATTTGTAATTCTGACGCTCTTAAACTAAGAGTTTATAAAAACGCATGCTCGTACACCTGCAATTGATTTTCGCCTTTCATCATTCGCCTAGACTTACTGACACCTACAAGATTGTAGGATGTGTTCTGTTTGATTTCTCCCATATTTGCCAGTGCTTTTGTCAAATAATGGGGGGGGGGGGGGGGGGGGGGGGGGCGGGCAAGCACCCCACCTGTTCCCCCCATTGCTTTGCCTCTGCTGACCACCACTAGCTAACTGGGATTTCACAAGAGGCATGCATGACCATCCTCTTTTCATGATGAAAGACCCCCATTCCCTTGCTTCCCCAGTGCGTAATCTTCAAGTCTGAAGCTGCACTTTATTGGAAGAAGAATATCCAATGTCCGATATGTGGTGGTTGCGATGACAGGTTAGAGTAAGCTGATACAAGCTTTGTTTTTGTCAAATTCTTGGGAGGCACATATAGTAGTCTCCCCTCCTCCCTCCCCCATGCCACCTTGGCTACTCCACTGCTGACCACACCATCTTACTGGCCAGGGGTTTCACAAGAGGGATTACCAGCCTCGATCTTTTCGTGATGAAAGACCCCCATTCTCCCGCTTCCCCTCAATATCCAATGTCCGATATGTGGTGGTTGCGATGACAGGTTAGAGTAAGCTGATACAACCTTTGTTTGAATCAAACTCTTTTGAGGGACTAAACACCTCTGCCTTTGTGTAATAAATCCTAGTATAAGTACATGTTAACTCATTTCAAACAAGAACCTGGAGAGCCCTGTATCAACTCTATAGGAACTGCATTATATAGTAGGGGACAGGTTAACGTTGACAAGTTACTAGAAGATGGCTAGCATGGAAAGGCTTAACCAATATGACACTATAGTAACACCTTTGCTTTGAGGAAACTTTGTATTAACCCTTAAAAGCCAATGGTGCTTACTACTACTCGGCCTTTGTCAGGCAGAAGGGCGTATCTCGAGCACGACACTCGAGATACGCCCTTCTGCCTGACAAAGGCCGTACTGTACAATACACATACCCCAATATACAAATGCGCTTTCTTTTGGCATCTTTAGATTTGATCAATGACCAGTGATAATGACACCCCTACCCTAGTGGGATCATTTTCCCAGTAGATTTGACATCCCATATGCTAGATTTGTAAAGCGGAAACGAAGCAATATTTCCTCTGTTGCATTTCTAGAACTGGTGACCCCTGTGTGACTTGCGGCTGAAATTAATAGCCACATTTCCTTTTTACTATATAAACAACCCTAACTCAAACCCTTCAGAGGGCCAAAATATTCCTTTTTAACGCATTCAGGACTGGAAAAGGCTAGGAAAATCCTGTTTTTATTTATTAAAAACTGGTCCCTAAACAAAATGTATTTTTAACCCATTCATGACTGGTCATCCCAAAAGGCCAGAAATATTCCCTTTTTATCACATTCAGGACTTTCCTCAAAAGAGAGCTTGAAATATTCCCTCATAACCCATTCACAGACCCCCAAATAACCGGGTTTATGGGCTAGAGTCTATGGAGAATTTAGGTACGTGTTATACCAAATTCAAACCATCTTCAATGGGTCTTGTTCCCTAAAATACTCAGGATGGGTTATATGGAGACTGCTTGTTATACAAACATGAAACTGTCATTGGGTTAATAGAATCTTGCCCTAAAAAACCTTGAAGAAACTCACCTGCAGTGGACCACGATGGGGCAAGCTCGGCCACGGAATGACTTGTTCACTTTTCTATAAATTGAGTGAGAGAAGAGGAAAACATAGAAAAAGGTTACAAATGACTTTAAAACTATTAAACACAACATATGAGTAAAATGTGGCATATTATACATATTGTTTGATCTGAAAATAATAAAATATATCAGGCAAACATATGTGTATGCATTTCCTAAATTGTTAAGGTTACAGAAGATCAATATCCCATTAACCCGTTCCCTACGATATTCTGAAATATCCATATACTTAGTACACAATTACCCATCCGGTTCCCGTAGTCAAGGGGTTAAAGATGATTGTAATTTACAGCAATATTTATTCATGACATATCCATATAACAATATTCATATTTATCCAAAGCTAATTACCATAAAAGCATGACTCAATAAACAATTATTATTGATTCCTCATACATGAAAACTTCAAGAAACGAATGCACCACACAGTTTTTGTTTGTAAATTAAATATGGAAAAACAAAATTGAAAAACAATACACACAGGTGTATAAGTATGACCATGCAAGACTTGTCACACAATGGATTAACTCATCAGCTGGCAGCTAATCAGGGTCAATCATTATCTTATCATCCCATCCTCCCTCAGACCAAAGCCAGGAATTAATATAAATCTCTTGTGTCTGAGAGGGATGGATGTTAATTCCACTTGCCCTAGGAGAATCTATCTAGGGTAAGGTAGAGGAGGAAAGGGAGTAGGGAGGGGGGAAAATTTGCACCCCTTAGAATATTTCTACTAGATTTAGTGAGGAGAAGGGGGAATATTGCCCCCCCCCCCCCAACCCCCGGCAGACATGCATGTTTCTCGTCTTTAGAAACCTAAAAATAAAATATAATAAGGTTTACATTTGCACCTTATAATACCCTTTTCCTGGTCTTAGGAGGAAAACATTGTAAGAACAAAATTTTAGAGGTGTAATATTTGCACCCCATAGCACCCTTTTCTAATAGTCATTGAGGAAATCAAAACGGAAGAACAAGAGGGGGTAACATTTGCACCCATGAAGAACCTTTGGGTGATTATTAATTTCCACATTAAATTTGACAGCGCCTGAGGGAAAATATAGAGAGAAAACAGGAAGAAGGGGTGGGTGAGGGAAAATTGTTCCCCATGTTCCTCATGATAACATTCTGAAGGCTTGAGTGACAAAGTTGGAGAGGAAGAGGGGTGGGAGATGGGGCTTACTAGCACCCTGAGGACCTTCCATGTGATCATGTGTTTGACAGTTATACTTGTCTTTGCAGAAACTAATTGGTAATACCATTTCCCTGGTAATACATTGAGGAAGATAGGGAGGAGACAGCTAGTGGAACACATGAACCCTCAGAGGGGTTAAAGGGTACCCCTACCCCAAAATAATATTCTTATAAATGAAAGGTAACATCTTTAGTATTCCATTCCATCAACAAGTTCACACAAATATTTTTCCAGAAAAAATATATATAATTGGCAAACGCATCACTATTCTAAAGCATGCGTTCATGTACAAGACTACTTTGTCCAGAGCAAACGAATCGCCCGGGATTCTATTGTCTCCAAACGTACACGTGAATAGCATTGGCGCATTCGCAAATGTTTGGCCTGTACAGAACCAGGAAATAGTAGTGGTTCCGTAAGTGGTGGAAATTAATTGCTTTGTTTATGAATTACACAACCTTTCGCAAAATGTTGGGTATCTATTTGATATCACAAAACGGTACCAAAACATATAATTATGTGTTGTTCTTTGCCTGGTGGTCCCCTTTAAGCAATCTGTAGGCCTCTAGGGGTAAGCTAAGGGGGGAAGAAGGAAAGGGGACAAGTGCACCCCTAAAGACCTCTCATGTGGTCATGTGTTTCACGGTTTAGCTTGTTTTTGTAGAAACAAACAGGTAACATATTTAGGAAGAAATGGGGGGGGGGGGAGGAGACTCATACAGGTGTCAACAATCTAAAGACCTTTCAGGGAGGGAGGGTGGGGGGGGGGGGATAGGAAAAAGAAGGGAGAATCTGCACCCTGAGGATCTTTTAGATTATTATCAATTTCCACATTAATATTTATGAGGCCTGAGGGGAAACATGGAAGAAAGGAAGAAGAAGGGGAGGGGTGAGGGAAAACATAAATTTGCAACCATAGAGGTTGTTCACATGAAGAACATTCTGAAGGTTCGAGATGGAAATCAAAAGTGGAAGATGGGGGCGAGAGGGGGGCATATTTGCACCTCTGAAGACCTTTTTCAGGTGATAATTAGTTCATAGGTCTCGCTTTTCTTCGTGGAAACAAACAGGTAATTCATTGAGGAAAAAATGGAGGAGAGGAGAGGGGAACATTGGCACCCCTACAGGTGCTAACAATCTGTAGACCTCTAGGGGTAAGCTAAGGGGAAGAAAGGGAAACAGGAGGGGGCATGCATCCCTAAAACCATTCAGGTGATAATTCGTTCAAAAGTTTCAATACATTGAGGAAGAAAGGAATGAGAAGGAACATTTGCACCCCTAAAGATGTTAACAATCTAAACATATTTTTGAAAATAAACTAAAAAAGGGTGACAGGGAGACAGGGAGAAAGGGGAGAAATGTTAATTGGCACCTACATTGTATATAAAAACTGAGCAACTTTCAAATGATAATGAAGGCTGGCGGCGGGGAAACATAAGGGAAGGATGGGACAATGGAATATTTGCAATCCTAATGAATTATCATGTGACACATGACTGTTAACATTTGAGATGCCTTAGGGAGAGGTAGGGGGGAAAGGGTGCAGATTTGCCCCCCTTATGGTCATTCAGGTGATAAATGAGAGTGTCAACATTCTACTTCCAGAGGAAGTGAATGTCTGTGACTGTGATGAAGGAAGTATTTATGATCTGACAGGAAATTGGCACAATTGAATCCTAATTCACCACGAAAGAGGAAGAGAAAATTATCAGCTGCCACATACTTAATGATTGAGATATAACTTAAAGAAAATTAGTTTATAATATGATATGTAATTTCTATTTCCATTACATTGTCACATTATTTACATTCTGAGAATGTTGACATTTTTTCTGATTAAGCTAAAACAATTGCAAACACACACAAATATATACACAAACATGCAGGCAAATACGAATACATACACACAAACACACACACAAATATTCCCACATATAAAAACACACCAAATATGAGTTATGAAAAATATTAGTTGGCATAATTGGCAATTAGCGTATCTCCCCTTCACCAATTAGCATTTTGACAGGTGACATTATCAGTTAGGTGCTTAGGCTGAAGAGGGGAAATGGTCTAATCCCTTTAGGTCCAGGTCTAACAAGGCCTCTATTAAATCCAGGAATGGGGATAATAATCCCACTGCAGCAAATCTTAAACCCATTCAGGACTGGTCCCAAAAATACGTGGGCTTGGGTCTATGGAGAATACATTGTCATACTAAACTTTAAAGGGGACCACCAGGCAAAGAACAACACATAATTATATGTTTTGGTACCGTTTTGTGATATCAAATAGATACCCAACATTTTGCAAAGGGTTGTGTAATTCATAAACAATGCAATAAATTACCACCACTTACGGAACCACTATTATTTTGTGGTTCCGTATGTGCCAATTCTATTCACGCGTACGTTTGGAGACAATAGAATCTGGACGATTCGTTCGCTCTGCACAAAGGTAGTCTCCGTACACGCAGACCCATGAACGCATGCTTTAGAATGGTGATGCGTTTTCCACTTATATATTTTTTTCTGGTAACATATTTTTCTGAACTTGTTGATGGAATGGACTACTAAAGATGTTACCTTTCATTTATAAGAATATTATTTTTGGGTGGTGGTACCCTTTAAGTAGTCTTAAATGGGTTAAAGGTAGATTGGATTTGTAAATCAGACGCGCAGTGCCATCTTGCCCACACCTTGCATGCGGTACGTGTGTGATACACGCTGGCACACTCCCACCTCTCTAGCTGGTATTATACATGTAGTGTGCACAATTACAAAGCCTAGTTACAAATGTTCACATGTACATCCCAAAGCATGATAATCTTTTAACAAATTATAGTGAAACCTTGTTATAATGAGAACCTTGGGACTACGAAAATAACCATGTTATATCAGGATCAGGTTATATCAGGGTTTTAAAAAAAGAGAATATAAAGACTTTGGACTTGCAAAATTGTCTTGAGTTTTGTTTATATCAGATCTCTTTGTAATAAGGTTCTACTGTGCCATAAAGCTTGAGAAATGAGACCATACACTATTGCATGCTGTAAACAAAAAACAGTGACCCTTCCATAAAGCATGGATATGTGCAATTGATTATAATTGACTAAATAAAAACAGGATTTAACTTGCTGAACATCACTTCATTTTAATACAAATAGCGACATACATGTATACAGTATACAAAATTACCACATAAACATTAGAAAAAAATTTACATAACCATACTTGACTACCAGGAAAAAAATTAATACGGTAGAAAGCTACGTTATAGTTAATGTTTTTACCTCTTTTTTTTACTATGAATTATGTTTTTGCAGATCATTTAAATTAAGAAAAATAAAATTATGATATATCAAAAGGAAATAATTCATAGTTATATTGACACAACTATTTGACAATAAAACAAACAAATTACATGTCTTGATATTCTTTAAAAATCTTCCTACGTAACTCAGTCAATAACCAATACTCTAACAGAAGCGAAACTGTATACACATTGTCATGGCAACCACACATTGCATATTCTCTGGACATTTGCCAAAGGATCACTTCGCAGAGTTACGCGATACGCTCAACGAAACATGCAAGCCGCAGACAGTGATGATTTCACTGAAAAGCAACACTCGCGATGACGGATGGTTCTCCAAAGTGCCAAAATATTCCCAATTCTACCGCTCCGCAAACTATCGTTGACATTCCAACGTCATTCCCACATTGTTCCCACGCTCGTTGACTCATTACAAAAAGTGCAGTCAGCCAGTTAGTTTATCATCTTTGCTCTGGCCTCTAGATGGAACTGGACATGATGATGGAAGACGATGAAGGGAGAACTTGTCATCTCACAGGTGTATACAGACAGAAAGTGATGCTCGATCGACAGGCATGTTTCGAGTGATGCGGCGCTTTGTTTCAGCAAGGGAGTATGAATCTCATCTATGACACATAATTGTCTGCTTCACAATCTCCACCAACTCAATTGCAAATTAGTCTTCAAGAGAACTAGTGTTTTTTTTAAAATGAATATGGGCTCATGAAGACAGAGAAGAGGACTGAGGAAGGTGGTGGGTGGAGGGAATTGGAGGAGGAGGTAGGGAGGGGGGAGGGATCGAGGGATGGCTGAAGTAACACAACTTAATGATGGTAAGCCTCAATTGTAATTATTAATCCCAGATGGTTTAATATAATCCATAGTTCCATGCAGCTGTGGTTATGAGATGAGAGAGGGGGGGGGGGGGGGGGTGGGGGGGGGGGGAAGAGATGGATAGAGGGATGGCCGCAGTAAGGATACTTAAAATATTGTTCCTCCTATTTAAAGTAATATAAACCCAGATGGTTAAATGCTGATTAGTTCTTATCCATGACACCCATAGAAGCTATGGTCACATGCTGCTGGTTAGTGTTTATTAACACTGTAGGTTGCATTGAGTTAATAGTTGTTAGAATTCAAACTCTCGAGATGAGATGGGTTCCATGCTACCCGGTGACTGCATCCAAGTTGTCATGGTAACGAGGAAGATGTTGAACTACATAGTTAATGGTTGTTAGGATACAATCTTTGATGAGATGCAGTGTTCCTTGCAATGCTCCCTTGAAGACTGGATCCCGTTGCTATGGTGATAAAGTGGCAGTCAGTTGCTATGGTAACAAGGAGGGTGTGGTTAGTTAACTCTGGGTGTCACACGGCGTTGCATAGATGTTAGAACCCGCCCCTCCCAATCACTTTTGTGACTATGCAACTGCACGGGTTGAGCCATGGAAAGACAAAGTTGCATAAACACAAAAATGACTGGGCTGGGGGGAGTGGTGCATTATGGGTAGGAGTGTTAGTCCGCATGGCACATGTTCCGAGGAAACAGAAATGTTATCAATGTAGTCCAGGTTAAGAGAAGTGTGTTATAATCTCTAAATTTCAGCAAATGGGAGTGTTATCGTTAGTGACAAATGCCGGTTACCATGTTATCGCTTGTTTAAATCTAGATCAGCTTGGTTAAATATTTGGCATGTCATGCAGCGTTATTTAAAATCAAGATATTTCATTCCATATTTCCATTTGATTTAGTTATGCAGTATTATTCTAAATTGAGATATTTCTTTCCAATTTAGGCAAACAATGGCCCTCTTTACAATCAGTGGAGAACAGGTGATTTGGATGCATTGAATACATGCATATGAGAGAATTAAAATGATGCAGAATATAAAACCCAATTAAGAATATGCTAGTTATGTTTAGTAAACCACAAAGCAGTTAGTACAAAATTAATAATCTTGTTAACAGTTATGGATAATTATATGAACTGTCCCTCCCTGTCTTAAATACCATAATTTAATAAAAGTACATTCCTTTTATCTTTTGTTAGTTATATATCTTACACAATGTACAATATAACAAATAATTAAATATGTTAATAAAGAGATTAACAGCCACTTACAAATTTTTGAATATAAACACAACACTTTGTCTTTGATATACAATGTATATATTTACTTTAAACTTCACAAATACACACAAACCTTGTTAGCTCAATTCAGTGATACACGAATTAATACATGTTAGAAAAGTAAGAATGCAGTTTGTTCTCCTTTCATGAAACACTGCAAAACACAATGTGCCATAACATCAGCATAAACCTTTTATCAGCTTTACCTTTTGCAAAACTGTCATGGTATCTAACATGCTTTGTAATATATTTATTGTACAACAAATACAAAAATCACAAAAATATTATGATATGAAACAAACCAAAAAACACATCAAAATAAAACCAAAATCTTAACCATGAAGTGATGTTCAGCTTTAAAAAAATACAAAATTAAGTCAGCAATATTTCATCCAAACAGCTTATCAACACATTTTGATCATAATCGGAGTACAACATTTTTGAAAGATAAAAAGGTCACTGTCTTCAGGTCTTAACTAACACACTATAGTTAAGACCTAGAAGGATTCATGTTTACCCATGAACCTGGTGGGTCCTGTATTAATTACTCTTGCAAAGTCTAGTACGGAACAGATGAATACTTTAGTAAAGACCTAGCGGAATAGTAAGATGTCTGTTAAGTACAAGTCCTTGGCATTCTGTCCTCATGTCCTGCTCAATTTGTTGTGGCTGACACACACCAATTAGCTGCAGCTAGGATAGCCAGACTGACGATCACAATGTATGAAAAGTGTTAGTCATACAAATTTCATTCTCATTTTATATGATTTTAGCATGAAACAAGAGTTTTTCAGTTAACTATGGATAACCTACAGTAGTAGGTACGTATATAATACACTCTGGTCCACAGTGGCGTAGCATGGTCGGACTGAGTGGGGGGGGGGGGGGGGGGTGCACGCAAAACTATTGGGGGCACACCTTATGTATTTCTTTGTTTTTCAAGAAATGTCCCCTTATGTTTCCAATTGTGTTTTTTTTTCTTCAATCCCATTATGTTTCTTCCTTTATAGACCTAGCATGACCTAGCATGTTTTTTACATCATGTTATACATTTTGTATGTTTAGATTTATTGCAATAATTAATGCGTTTCAATTATGTGAAATTGTGAACCCAAAACACCCAAGAAGATTTCCAATTAGTTTGGACAAAAAAAACCCCCTTTGAACATTGAATCTTGAAAATATGGGCCCTGAACTTCAGCTGAAAGGCTTGGTAGTTCTTTATCTAACCCCAGTAACTGAACTGTTACACGCAAGCAAGGACCTCCCAGACTTTATTCAATCTCTCCACACGGTGGGAGGCCATCCCCCAACCCACGGAAGAGGCAGTGCAGCTAGCCTATTGGGGCTTCACACCATTTCCCTGACTGACTTTACAAAAGAAACCTTAGAAGTTAATACTATAGTTTATAAGAATTCATTGACTTTACAAAACATACCTAATATTATATTATTTTGTTTGCGTAACTGAACAAAAATTAACTGTTTTCCCCTCATTCCCCTGATATGACTTTACAAAAAAAAGTATAGTTCCTTTCTCTGACTTAATTTACATAATAAACTAAATGATACATTTTTCTTTTCTTTAACTTTACATGTCTTAATAAAGGTTTCTGAATGAATACTGATTTACATAACTGTTTTACTAGATGCTTGCATATCATGCTAATAATATGCATGTTCATGGTGAACATATTAAAAGTAACAGAGCATCTCACAATTTGGGGAGTTTTTAAAGGAATAATGGTCATGTTGAGGTAAACTTGGGGCCACCAAAATTGAGATTCGGGCTCAAAATTGTGTCTGTTTATTTGCCCAACTGCATAGACCACCAGGAGAAAAGTTTATATTTAGCATTGCCTATTTACAAAGTAGTTACAATTATTATGGATTATAGATCTATGATTATTGTTTTTGCAAGCATGACACTGGTTTTGTTTCATCAGCATAGGATACGGCGCATCCCGTGTTATATTACATTTGTCATGTTTGTTCAAAGTGCCACCCATGGTGCTAATGCACTTCCATCACCCTTGCCTTAACCCATATCCTATGGGAAGCTAGTGGGCCCTGTATTAACTCTATGGAGATAGTCAAATCTAGTTGGGAACATGTCAGATAATTATCAGTATGGTAGTTAAAATAATTGTGATGGAGATCTAACATATTGTTTGTGCAAGTGCATGAGGTCCTGGTTTCGATTCACCAGTATATGTTCAAAGAGCCACCCATGTTGATACGCACTACTATAACCCTTGCTTTACATTATTAAAATTGATCGAAGTACATAATGTACGGTTCATGTATGTACTAGTTTCAATATTTATGACGGAGGTCTAGATATTAGCTGTGAAAGAGTGCTCCCGTTTATTTTAGCAGAATAGGACATTTTCCAACATGCGAGCTATACTTTATTTTCACGCTCGTTCAACTCTAAAAAATACTGATTATGAATTTCAAAGCACCCATGTTGCTAAAATGTGCTACTATATCACCCTTGCTTTACGAACTTCAAAAAGATAGAGGTAGTTGCGATGATTGTGATGGAAGTCTAAATATTGTTTGTGTAAGAGCTAGTGCCCACAGTTTGTTTCAGCAGAATAGGAACAGTTGTATCCTGTGTTATATTATATTTCAAAGGTTTGTACAGAGTGCCACCCATGTTGCTAATGCACTACTATCACCTTTGCTTAAAATAATGGAATAAGTGAACATATGGCAGTACTCAGGAGGATTTGAATACATCTACATGTTGTGTTTATTAGCTCTTTCTATGTATCCATGTCCAATGTTATTATAAAATACAAGATTTGAACTGTTTATGTGTCTGTCTGTGGACAGAGACTTGTGTTTGTGTTTAATAAAAATAAAACAAGAGCCCCAGGGGGGCACGACGCTCACCTGAGGTCAATCAATTCACATCTGGCGCATGTTCTCTCTGGCACCCTCAGAAGATATGAAATCAGTTGAAATCATGCCAAAATCATATCAATAACTTTTGATCCCCTGTACCTAACATTATGATTTACCATAATGTTTGGGTGAATCATAAAAAAAGACAGACACACATATAAGACAAAGCTTAACACATTTCACCAGCCACTGACCACTTCAGCATATTAACCCCACTCACATAGGGACCCTATGGGGCCATTCTGCGATATGACAACTTGCATTGTCATTTACCGTAAATCTCCGTGTGTACGGCGCACTCGTGTATAAGGCGCACCCCGTACTTTCTAAAAAAAAGAAATTTGTTTTGGGACACACCATTATAGCACATTTTGTTCCTCTACCCCTAAGGATGATTCCTGTCAAGTTTGGTTGGAATCCAATCATTGGTTCTTGAGAAGAAGATGAAAATGCATATTTCCTATGGTAGGGCCCCCCCAAAAAATGTTACCCCCACAGGGCCCTTATGGGGCCACCCAAAAACATCTTGTGAACAACTTTCATTCTTCATCAATAGAGGCATCTACATATGAAATATCAGGTCTGTCATACTTCTGGATCTTGAGAAGAAGATGTTTAAAATTTACATATTTTTTACACTTGGTGCCCTCCTCCAGGGCCCCCCTGGGGGCCACGCCCACCATTTTAGCAACTTTGGTTCCTCTACCCCTAAAGATGATTCCTGCCATGTTTGGTTGGAATCTAATCATTGATTCTGGAGAAGAAGATGAAAATGTATATTTCCTATGATAGGATCCCCCAAAAAACTGTTACGCCCACAGGACCCTTATGGGGCCACCCACAAAAATCTTGTGAACAACTTTCATTCTTCATCAATAGAGGCATCTAAATATGAAATATCAGGTCTGTCATACTTCTGGATCTTGAGAAGAAGATATTTAAAATTAACATATTTTTTACACTTGGTGCCCTCCCCCAGGGCCCCCCTGAGGGCCACGCCCACCATTTTAGCAACTTCGATTCCTCTACCCCTAAGGATGATTCCTGCCATGTTTGGTTGGAATCTAATCATTGGTTCTGGAGAAGAAGATGAAAATGTATATTTCCTATGGTAGGGCCCCAAAAAAAACTGTTACGCCCACAGGGCCCTTGTGGGGCCACCCACAAAAATCTTGTGAACAACTTTCATTCTTCATCAATAGAGGCATCTACATAGGAAATATCAGGTCTGTCATACTTCTGGATCTTGAGAAGAAGATGTTTAAAATTTACATATTTTTTACACTTGGTGCCCTCCTCCAGGGCCCCCCTGGGGGCCACGCCCACCATTTTAGCAACTTTGGTTCCTCTACCCCTAAAGATGATTCCTGCCATGTTTGGTTGGAATCTAATCATTGATTCTGGAGAAGAAGATGAAAATGTATATTTCCTATGGTAGGGCCCCCAAAAAAACTGTTACGCCCACAGGGCCCTTATGGGACCACCCACAAAAATCTTGTGAACAACTTTCATTCTTCATCAATAGAGGCATCTAAATATGAAATATCAGGTCTGTCATACTTCTGGATCTTGAGAAGAAGATGTTTAAAATTTACATATTTTTTACATTTGGTGCCCTCCCCCAGGGCCCCCCTGGGGGCCACGCCCACCATTTTAGCAACTTTGGTTCCTCTACCCCTAAATATGATTCCTGCCAAGTTTGGTTGGAATCCGATCATTGGTTCTGGAGAAGAAGATGAAAATGTAAAAAGTTTACGGACGACGGACGACGCACGACGCACGACGCACGACGGACGACGGACGACGGACGACGGACGACGGACAAAAAGCGATCACAATAGCTCACTTGAGCCTTTGGCTCAGGTGAGCTAAAAAACTTTATAGTTGTTCAAATTTGATTACTGCGTCTGGGTTAATGAGGTTTAACATGACGACCAGCAAGACCAGCAGATCTAGCTATGGATCTAAAGCAGGCCTTATTAATTTCCCTATAGCTATACTCCCCCCCCCCCCCCTCCCCATATTCCATCTTCAATTTAACTCTTTCTGTGCCAGTATATTTACCCCTGTGCCACATACACTATCATTATTAGAAGCTTCCCCTCCCCTGCCAGTTAACATCTATACAATGCAACCCTCCATCATGTGCCCCAAGTATTATTCAAGGACTCTCTAAATAACAAAAAGCTATAAACTCAAAGTAATGTGACTTCAAAAATGTGTATTTTCACACAATCAATTTACTTGTTTTAGCTTGACGTTTCGAACATCTTCAATGTCCTTCATCAGAAGTTACTCAAAGTAATGTGCCCTACTATTTAATACCTAATCATTTAATGCCTCCCAAATTTGTTCAACAAACAGTCTTGGCACTCCATCCAATCAAGAACATGACATAGATATAAAGCCATGTTTTAAACACTATTAACACATTACCCTGTTCATACACTGCTGGATTGTGCCATTCTTATAGTTACTATGCGGTCCACAATTTTTCTGCATGCAATGGGTTTAAGGATGAGTCCAGATCTTTATCCCAGATCCTCTGACAAATGTGAAATAAATGAAGGGATTCTATTTTGGGGAGCAACATGTCTCCTATGCTTTCCTCTCACAAAGTGTGTTACTCTAATACAGAGCAAGCCTGGCCTGGAGTACCCTATCCGACTACTAATATGCCATTAGATATGCTAGAAAAAATTACTAATTATGAATTTGAAGCGCCCAAATTTAAATATGCCCTTACAAGCAATTAAGAAATTATTCGGCTTTTGATCCTACATGAGCAGAGCATGAATCAAAGGAAAAGTGACCAAATTGTTATTTGATGATTGACATAATCTCTAAACTATATGTTGATGCAAAATGTAACATTTGTGGAGGGAGGGGGAACTTGCTATTTAGCAACTAATTCACTATAATGCTAAATATATTACTCATTGTGGATATAGTATCGAAAATAATATCGCTAGTGATATTCGTTTGTCTCGCAATGTATGGTCAACAAGGAATCTAAAAGATCACAACGTTTCGTGCGCCGCTGCAACACTTCGTCAGGTGATACAAATCTACTGTAAGCAAGGGTGTTTTATACCCTGCGGTAGGCTCCAACGCGCTATCCCGCATGAGCGAGTACGCTCCTAATTGGTCAATAACGGACAAGGCCTATTGGCCGACGCACACGGGTGCTCAACCAATCAATGGCAACATTTAGAATGAAAAGTAACGAGAACAAAGGATTATGATAAGTGGTATTTGTTTGTTGATTGACATATGCTGAAACTCTGTAAAGCCTTGGGTGATAGTTTAATCCTCCAAAAAATCTCATGCAGAACCAATGAGGGTAAACCTTAATATGAATGTTGCAGCAAATTTGTCAATATATAGATCAGAAGACATGATAGAATGAGAAAAATTTGTTGATTGACGAATCTTCTTAAATCCAGGAGTGCCTTGGGTGATGGGGGACTATAGTTATGTAGTAGTGCTACTACCCCTGCCTCTAGAAAGTACCAATTTGGAGTACTTATAATAGAACCAGTAAGGGCATACCTCATGAAAGTTGTCCTCAATGATTATCAGGGCATATTTTTAATATGACAGTTGCAATCAATCGTTCCTCAGTAAATGGACGAGATAAGGAGACAAAATAGAGGAGACCAAGTTCCTAGATGATTGACATACCTTCTAAACTCAAAAAGTGCCTTGGGTGATGGGGACTACAGTAGTAATAGCGCCAATGCCTTAGAAAGTGATGATTTTGAGTATAATAATGGATACATGAAAGTTGAAGTAAATTAGCATTTAGTAAACGGAGAGATAAGGAGAAAAGATAGAGAGTGAACAATTTGCTCGCTGACTGACATACCTTCTAAACTCCAGGAGCGCCTTGGGTGATCGGGGGACTAGTGTGCTGTAGTAATAGCACCAAACAGCTTTAGAAAGTGCCAATTTGAGGGATTGGGGGGTAAATTAGTAAGACATAGTGATCAGGAGACAAGATAGAGTGCGAACAATTTGGTCGTTGACTGACGTACCTTCTAAACTCCAGTAGAGCCTTGGGTGATGGAGGGATTCCAGTCTCAGGCCAGGTCAGGAAGTGGAACTGGGTCACGGTGCGTGTCTCCTGGGTCTGAGGGGGGGGGGGGGGTACAAAAGAGAGGCGACAAAGTGAAACATGGGTTAGTATTGGCAATTATACATGTAGAAAAGGATAGTTCCATGATAACTACAACTGCAAAATCAAAACTAACACAAAGAGACATAGCGAGGACAAAGTTGACAAAATAGTTTCATCTGTTTTTTCATTAGCACTTTAATACACAATTTTAAGTATCCCAAATTAACCTCCGTCCCTCAACGGCTCTGTCACATTGCACCAATTGTACCCCGACTGAGGAGGGGAATGTTATTGAAAAACCCCAAGTTTTTACAGATTAATATTTTAGAATTACCACTTTTTGTTTATAATCAATAGCTAGTACATACATCACTCCAAAACGATTTTATTTCTGCAGCTGTATTCATAACTACAAAATGTAACAGCAAGCTGATTTTAATGGTTTTTAAAGTTTACTATTATTACTAGCTAGGTCATACATGTACAAATGTTACATGTAATTTTAATTAACCCGGCGAACATGATTTGATTTTGGGATGACATCATGAATGGGTTGATAATGTGTTGTTTAAATAGAGCACTACATGTTGGTCGACAGGTGCTTGTGTTTCTTAGGTAGCTGTCGCATCACTCTTTCATTGCTATATCTCCTATTAAAGCGTATCTTTCTCCATAAATTGATCAATCTAAAAAATGTTGGTAATGTAATTTTTATAAAGTTTTGAACGCATTGCCTACCCGAACCTGGCTGGCTATAAATTAACTATATAGGGATTGCAAAGCCTTGAATGGAACAGGTTAACCCATTGCTTGCACGAACCTGGTGGGTCCTCCATTAACACTATGGCGTTTGCAAAATCTAGTAGGGAAGGGGTTCAATGTGTGGCTCTCCATTCTTCACCTTATTTATAATGTATATGACCTTGAACATCCTTTCACAATTAGAACAGACATAATGAAGAAAAAAAAGACTCCTATATTTACAGCTGTCTTCTGCATAATTTTGCCAGTATCAATATGCACGTCATGAATTATGAAAACCACAAAAATGGTGTCTGGAAACCATGACATAAAGTGAATTATTGAGTCACTAGTTATGATCGGAGGACCTCAGATCTTATCACACTTGTACTGTGTACGGTACTAACCCATCAGGACTGACCCCATAAATAAATGTGCCGAGGTTTATAGTGAATTCTTGTCGTACCAAAAAATTAATGCATATTATACCAATATGAATATCCCATAGTGAATCTTCATTGGGTTAAGCCATAACGGGAGGCACTCTTGGATTAGCTCTAAAATCTCAAGATAATGTTAATCTGCATGGCTTAGTCCTATGCACTGGTGCACCTGCTGTACTAAGCTACATGGTTATTAGTCCCACGCAGTGATTCATCTGTTAGTAATATCTAAAACTGAAAACCTAAATATTGAATCATCCGATATTCAACGGTTACTATAGCCCTACATACTGAATCATGTGTCGGTAAGTCCCCGTCCGGGGGGGGGGGGGGGGGGGGGGGGAGCACTAATGTATAATGTAAGACGGGTATGTGCCGCTTAAAAGAACCCCGTTTTCACACCCGATCGCAGCTCTAAAGATACCCGATTTTCAAAAATTGCCGCTCCATAGACCCCCGGAATGACTTGGCTAGGTAGTTGAGTAGCGCCAAGTCCATTATTCTTCTTCTAGTCAGCTCCTTGGACCACCATTTGAGCCTTTTTGAGGGTTTCCGTAGGTCTTTGGTAGCTCCAAGTCTATGTATTTTGTAGTCTTAGTCTGCTCCTTAGACCCCTTATCTCCCGTTTCAGAGTTTTTGTAGCTCCAAAGACCCTATATTTTGTGCTTGTAGTCAGCTCTTAAGACCCCCATTTCAGAGTTCCGTGTGGCACACCCCCGTCAAAAAATAATTTGAGTGCCCCCCCCCCGGGGGTAAGTCCAGTCAATGTGGCCGTATCGATTTCCTGATCACGGATTAATTAACCCATTCAGGACTGCATGGTCCCCGAAAATAATTGGGATGGGGTTTATGGAGAATTAATGCATGTCATACCAAAATGAAATAGCTTTGAACGGGTTAAGTTTCATTCAGGACAGCTATAGGTCCTGAAATTTAAGTATGCACAGTATACACAATCAAATGATCTTGAAAGGGATAAAGTACAATAATGAGCTAGGAATTGTACATATATCACATGTTCCCTTCTACATTAGGTCTCTTAACCCATACAGGATGGACTGATTTGACTACAACATGACCTAGCTTAGCCCAAATATTTTCGGGGCTAGTCCTGAACGGGTTAAAATTGTTGTGCATGGGTATATATATATGTAGAAGGCAGTCTGAACATAATAAATAGGCTAGTCTGTGCCCACTACATAACACTCTGAGCCAGTCTTCATTTCACACAGTTCACGAGGTGTTTGCAAGAAGGCACCATCACACTTACAAATCCCTACCATGCACCTTTCAAACATCTGTTATGGCCTCTGATATGGCATGGAGTTTTGATCCGGGATTATGTTAAGTAATCTTTGAGGAGCAGTAAGGTGCCAAAAAGGTCTCATGCATTGATCATCTTCCCAGGTTGGTCATGTACCAGCTGTAATCCTAATCAGGGATTAGTCAACCTGTTCCCTCCGAGATGTTGCAATCGCAATCTCTATTGAGTCGATACAGAACCAATTAGGTTCTTGTAGGCAATGGGTTAAGTAAGCTGGTGCCAAAAAGGTCTCATTAATCATCTTCCCAGGGTTGGACACTAGCTGTAATCCCAATTGGGGATTAGTCAACCTGTTCCCTCCGAGATCTTGCAATCGCTATTGAGTCGATACAGAACCAATTAGGTTCCTGTAGGCAACAGGTTAAGTAAACTTTAGGATACTGTTAGGCCCACGGACGGGATGTATCACTTTTATCCTCCCAAGATCTCTCGTAATGTTTTCCGACCTAAATTATTCATATTTTCTCTCTCTAAGCAGCGAGTGGGGGATGAATGTTCTGCAGGTGAAGGATTAAAGGGGGGTAATTTTGTTTGCAAGTTGTTAACCCATTGCTTATGGGAACCAGGTGGGTTGAGTACAAAGTCAATGGGGATTTCAGAATCTCAAAGGGAATGGGTTGAATGACTGTGGTCACTGAATCATGAAAATGCTGTTCCAGCAATGCCATCTACTTGTAGTTACAATGTACATGACTCTGGACGATCCCATGACCCCAGGTTGTACTTTGAAGGATGTGCGTTGTTAATCAACTCAAGAACAACATTGCCCAAACATACAAGGTACTTGGGAACTGTTGTTGCATCTAGGGGTGTATTTATCTTCTCATGTTTATTATCAACATTTTGAAAAGTGTTTCCTAAGAAGGCTACTCTTTATTCCTTTCCTCAAGTGAATAACATAGCCTGAAACACTTTAAAATTGCTGATTAACTTAAAATAAATACATCATATTCAGACATCAAACTTGGTTTAAATACATCTAGCTCGAGCCAACCGTAACTTGGTTTAAACATATAAGTTTTTAGCATTTATTTTCAAATATAAGGGCTATTTCTAATTTAAAAAAAAAATTTTACCTCAAGATTCTTCAGGTAGAAGCTCCTCACGAGGTAGTCTTCGCACCAGACATGTTCAGAGACGAGATGGACCTCGTAGCAGTGATAGAGGGCGCTTCCTTCATCGGGCCAGTAGCGACATCGGTTGATGTCCGTCTCGGAGACGTGGGTGAGGTTGACGATCACCACCGACCCCTGCTCCCAGACCATCTGCAAAGGACACACAAAAAGAAAAAAAAGTTATTTATCTTATTTATCAGATCACAAAACATATCTGTCTTATTAATTTGCTTACAATATTTATCTTATTAACAGTTTGCAAAGGACAATTAATCTTTCCTTCTTTTTGTCTTTTTAAAGTGCATTTTAGTCTGTGACTGACCACAATGCAACATATTTCATCATATTTGAAGATTCTTGGATAGTTCTACAATTTGAAGCTGAATTTATGGTTTACTTTTCATTATCTAATTATCTGGACTTTCCTTCAAATGGTCACTCCTCATTAGTGAACGATCCCCACTGACATAAATTTGACCTAACGCAGTGCAGGAAATATGATAATTAGGGTCACAAGAGAGGTGGACGTTCTGTGTCAGAAAACATTATAAATCAAGAGAGTTATCATTTTAGCTAGTTAGGCACTTACTCTTTTAGTTAGGCACTTATTCTTTTAGTTAGGAACTTATTATTTTAGTTAGGCACTTATTCTTTTAGTTAGGCACTTATTCTTTTAGTTAGGCACTTATTCTTTTAGTTAGGAACTTATTATTTTAGTTAGGCACTTATTATTTTAGTTAGGCACTTATTCTTTTAGTTAGGCACTTATTCTTTTAACACATTATCAGTATATGAATCCCAATGTGCCGCAGTAATTTTGGCATATGTTCCTTCGATTGCATGATATATTATCATATATTAATCGAACCAATCAACAGTTAGTAAAAGATAATATACATATTTCTTATAATAACAGAAATATTGTATAATATACATTTCTTATCAGAATGATCCGATTATTTGTTGGTTACTGAATGCTACCCTACCTGCCAGAAGTCGGCCAGGGTGCTAGCCATGGGCGCCTGGGTGGTGATGTAGGCTGGAGCTCGGGGGTCAATATCCATCTGGTCAAAGGGTCAAAGAAAAAAATAACATATGAGAAGGGGAAGTTTATACAAATTATTAAATGTCCGTCGAATGTAACTTCATATCTACAACGATTTATTAAAATAAAGGAAGTTATTATGAAGTTATACAAATAATTAAATTTACAGTAGAATATAATCTTACATACAACTGTGTAAGTAAGGGAAAGGGTCATTATCCATCTGTTCAAAGGGTTAAGGGAAACAAATTATATATGAGAAGGGGAAATTTATATCAATTATTAACTGTACAGGTGAATATAACCATGCATATACCTATAACTGTGTAAATAAAGGAAGGGGATAAAGGAAGTTGAGATAGTAATGTATCCCTGTAGCCTACTTATAAATGGTTGAAGTGACGGATTGGAACTGTAATGTATAAACACATTATAAGTTGTTTTTTTACTTTACATTTCAGTAGCCCATTTCATAAGACACTTGCAATTGTTGTAAGTGTCCAATTATTGTAACTTCCATGGCAACAACTGTAATGCTCCATGCTGATTGGCCGATGACCAAATAGTTACACTAATTGAACACTTACAACAATTTAAAGTGTTTTATGAAATGGGCTACTGTGTATGCAGGAATATGCATCTATTGATTTATTCTAGAGGCTCCTATTGAAGACATGCGTAATGTTTATATCTTTATCATTGGATTGTGAGTGTACTTACAATGGCACTGGCATTGATGTAGTCTGATTTGTTGGCATTCGTTGCCTCATTCAGCTTCACCCGAGTATGGTCAACTGGATATGAACAAAATAATAACAATAATTATGAGCCATAATTTTAAAAGAATTAAATGATAAATGCTGCACCAGAAATTGAGTTAAACAATTATGTTTTAGATATTTCAAAATCATTTCATATTATATTAAATGTTGCATGTTTCTTTACTCAGTCTTTTAATGAGTCTCCTCTAAGACTTGCCAGCCAACAGATGGCGCTAATTCGTAAAAATAAAAAAGAGTATAAAATTGTGCTGGAATGCTTTTCCCTTAGTTGTTGCCAAATAGACTCATGTTTCTTTCATTCACATTTCAATTCAGTCTCCTTGGCTATTTGCCAACCCACATATGGCGCTAATTCATTAAACAAGAAAGAAAAGAGTACAGAATTGTGCTGGAATGCTTTCCCCCTTGTACTGTTTTGCCAATAGACTCATGTTTCTTTCATTGGGCTCTAGATGGCGCCAGTCATGAAATATTCATGGGCTGATTGCTTCTGCCCTTGTCTCGCTCATGCACCATCAATCACAGCCTTGTTCTGTTAACCTCTTGCCTACAGAGATTTCAGAATCTCAAAGGGAATGGATTAAAGGGTCTATCAGAGATTCTCATGGTAAAAATCACTGGAAAACACTTATAATAGTTGCGCTGGTGCACAAGATAATTGTGCATGTTTGTAATGTACCTGATGATCAAGGGTAATAATAATTTGCAGCACTTAGAAACCCTGTAATAAGTGCTATATCAATGCAAGCTAATATTATAATCAATATTATTATTAATAGTTTAATGTTTTTCATCCTTTTCTTTAACCGAATAATCTACGCATAATACTTAACTGCTGCCTTGACTGGTGTAATAATGCAATCAATAGGGACTCAGAGGGTACCGTCACAAGACACATTAGTTTTGAAGAGTCAGTTACTGAAATTGCACAGCATACTTGAGTAAGTACTTTTCAAGGGGATAAAAGGAGTATGTAATCTCCATGGTACAGCAGACATGGGGAGTAAGTGACTTTCATGACACAGCATGTCTTGAAGGGAAAATTCACCTAAATTGCACAGCAGTCTTGGAGCATTTTGTTATTTTCAGGAGATAGGGGTAATTGTGGCAGACATGGGGAGTAAACAACTTACTCAGCACAGCAGACATAGGGAGTAAGTGACTTACATGGCACAGCAGTCTTGACCCTGTTCTTGCCCACATTCTCCTCCTTGTTCCCTGCCTCTGTGCTGTTCGGATCAGCTTCGTAGTTACACAGAGCCTCCCACTCCTTGCTCAGACGATCCTTGTTGTTCAGGTGGTCCTCCATGTAACTCTGCACAATATCACAATAATGGGGGGGAGTAAATAACTAACATGGCACAACATATAAGATAACATAAATGGTGCAGAAAGAGCATACATGAAATAAGTCAGTTTATTAGTTTGTAAAATACTAGAACACAACTGAATGAATGAATGATGGATTATTCTGTACTGGTGTTTAATGGGAACACTCTTCTTTGATAGTCTGTTGTGCTCCTGAATCTTGTCCTGGCTTTTTCTATAGCCCTTTAGAGACTATAGATATCAAAACATCTAAGACCATTTCTGGTTCTTGTTACAATTCTGTTCTAAATCTACAGTCCTAGTTCTTACCAGGACCACGTGTCCAGTGGAGATGTCCATGTTGGACTGGACTGGTTCCTCACTCCATGACGAGGTACTGCTCCTACTGGACGGGCTGGGCTGCGCCCCATCGCTGGCCGCTCCGCTGCTCATCACACGGGTTAGAGGTTCTGGCTTGTCACCCTTACAGGCCATGCGCTGGCGACACAGATCCTGTAGGAATTAGGATTAGGATTAGGATTAGGATTAGGATATGTATTCATATGGATTGCTTTTTAGCAATCGTTAGCAGTAATGCTACTTAGTACATGGGTCAAAGGTTGTGGTTTTTTTACCCGTACATGCCATACTTATTCTGAAGGAATAACCAACAATCTGGTAGTCAGTTGGGTTTAGGGAATTTGGCAGCAAATAAAAAACAAAAAACAACTAAGAGCCAGAGAAAATGCTAAATTGATAGATGATAATGAATAATACTTTATAACGGTGGCTACTTATATAGCGCATGTTACGTCTAGGTAGAGGAGGAAAATGATTCAAAGTTTACCTGGTAGTCGGAGGCCTCGTTGGGCGGTCCCTTTTCCTGCTTCAGATCGGTCACCTTGGCCTTGTCATTGGCTCGCTTCCTCACGCAGTACACGGTCACTATGGCGATGAGGATGCCGATCACGCAGGCCACCAACACCACCGTCAGGATGACCAGGGCAGAGTTGTCTGGACTCCCGGAAGAGACCACCTTGACCGGCTGTGAACGAGAGAGAAGAAGTATGGAAAATAATGAGATATATTATGAGTACGAACAAACATGACAATGACATTGTTCAGTTTCATATTCAATCTTAAGCACACCGCACAATCTGATTCCGATCCGACTAACAAATTTGCATCTGAACTATAGTGAGACGTGTGTATTTAAGATATGTATAGTTCAGATCAAAAATTGTTAGTCGGATTGGAGTCGGATTGTGCAGTGTATGTATGGTGGGCTAAAGACAACCAGATTAATCTACCTCCTTCAATCTTGAAGATTCTTGCAGGATACACACTATAAACAAAAGAGTTCATGATCAATAATAAGATATCAAGATCAGATAAAAGAATAAAAAGGACATCATCGATAACAACTTTTAATTGTAATCAATACAATTACACAGCCGCTTCTCGACTTTGATGCAACACTGTCAGGACAACCTGGGTGGAGTTGTCACCAGCTTTAACAAAGGTACAGGAAATGGAGAAGACGTATCAACTTATTAATAGAATATCAAACTTAGACATTGATAATACAAATATAAGAACAAATATCAATGACTGGTTGGAATCAAAGACAGGAAACGATCAGCGACAATCAAATGAAATGTCACTTATAGAAGTCTGAAGGAAAAATATAAACGAGGACTCACAAAACTACATGTAGGTTAGAATATCAGGATATGGTATAAACAGTAGGGACAAAGTGAATGAAAACAAATATGTCTGCTGAGCTGTATTATGATAATTGATATTGTACTTTCAATTCAGTTATAATAAAAACCTTGTTAATTTAAATTGATGGTCATTGAGAGATAATGAAAAGTGGATTGGAGGATAATTATAATAAATTAGGCCATGCCACTGAATCATTATTAACAAGGACATGATCTAGGCCAGTTATGTTATGGTAACCGATATACACATATTGGATACGCTCAATGGTTTTGAATAATCTAAAACAATTACAAAGGCTTATATACATTGTATGACATGATGATGGTGTATGATATACATTTTTCTAGAAACAATTAAAGCACTTATTTGTTTTTTATGACCACAACATTTTTAGAATGAAGTTGGTGCTTAGATAAATCATAATCGTCCTAACTACAATTTGTTGATCTATTTGTCTCTTCAAAGATCAAAAAAAGTATTATAGAAATTAATCAAACAGAAGGCCAGAAACGGGTCTATCAATTGATTTATCAATCAAACCATCAGAATCCATAGTACAACTAATAAATTCCTTGTTCTATCATCTTATATGACTCTCAAATAATCATGCTGAATAAATCAATATGATAATTGGAAATAAAAACACATTAAAAATACTTCATGAAATCCCTGCAGTATAGAACAAGATGAAAGCGGCATAAATGCACAACTAAAAAGGTGGGATTGATACCGATAAGAGAATCAACTTCGTATGAACTTTTATCTTTTCATGCCATCTTTGCTAAAAAATGAGTGAATAATAACTTGTGAATTTAATGGAATATGAGACGATACCGGTATGGTATAGCCATAGAAACTGCCACGGAAATCCAAACTTGAATTTACTACCTCAACTATATCTGCTGATGACATCTTAGAATTTGAATAAATAAATAATAAACTGTAAAAACAAGCTGAATATTGGATGAGTTGTCTCCTGATATCAATCAATGTAGAAAGATGAAAGATTTCTGGATCACAATAACCTGCCAGAAGAAATTCACAGTAAATAAAAAGGGTGTGAACTTTATGAACTATGCAAATGTGCAGAATCAAGATGTGAGTTTTTATCTTGTGATGTCATCTTAACATTTAAAAGAGCAAATAATGCAAATTCAGTGACTCAAAATGAATCTATAAAACAGTAAGTGCTATACTTCTAACATATTACAAGGGGTACACATTTTAAAAGAGTTGCTTCTTTTCTTCTATGAGAAACAAAAACAATGAAAGCCTTATCATTAAAAACTATCTGGAAATCTGCGTTAAGAGACTAATTAGTTGGGGATCTGATCATGCTGAATAGTAAAAGATATCAGTGGTCTCCAATTAATTGGTTAGGCTTCTGTGGAGTATATTTACCACTTTAACAGGAGAACCAGACTATTTGGAGACAATTTCCTGAAGAAACAAACAACTGTTTTGTCCAATCCTACCCCTATACTTCAGAGGTACCCCTTCTTTCTAATTTTTTTTTTTTTTTTTTTTTTTTTTCGTGAGTTTGTTTGTTTTGTTTTTTGTTTTGTTTATACTAAATTGTGTAAAATATGTTGTTTTCTTATACTTGTAATATGTAAATACTGTGTTTAATATTTTGTTATCTTGATGTATTGTTTTTATTTCAGGGACCGTCTGAAAAACAGTCTTTGGCTGAGTACGGTTCCCTGGTGAAATAAAATGAAAATAAAATAAATAAATAAATAAATGTTCCTCCATTATACTGGGACCACTGTATATCTAGGGTCCATGATATATCTATATCTCGTTAAGAGCTGAAAATGTTTCCAAAATCCCCTCAACTGCCATGACTGTACATAGTACAAGCAATATTCTCATAAATCTACCCCTCTAGATCAATCCTAAGCAAAGGTTGGAATGGGACATGGCCTTTGGCCGTGGTATTTCCCCAAATATTGAAACAAATGTCCCGAGTCAACAAGACGCGACAGATAATCACTAAAAAGAAAAATTGCTATCTAAAGGACAAACAGTCACAGCAGCTGTATGATTTCCGGCAATGAAAAAAAAGAAGATGAAATTGATGTGCAACGTTCATATTTGTTTTGTGCAGAATGCACTATCAAAGATAGAATAGACATTATCATTCTCACATTACCTTTTGTAGAGCTCTTCAGAATTGTTTTGTACAAATTCACTTCAGAGCAAAGATGAAATATTAATACATGTTTAAGATGGTAATTAACACCAAAAAAATTCTTGTCATTAAAAACAACCAAAGAATGAATTTTATGCAAATTATGAAAATAGCATTACAAATCACTTTCTTGTCTCATTCAATGACTAGACCAAATAATCTCTTCTCATTTCATGGACACATACAATGTACAAAACCATAATTAATCTCTCTCACCGTCCATACATTATTAAGATCATATCGTCGCTGGGCTGTTAAAACATCGTATCTCAAAAAACGAACATTTCAGGAGAGCGAAAAAACATTCTTATTTTAACAAATTATGTGCGTAGGCTATGTTATTTGAACTTAAGACTATGTTTGATAATCAATTCAATATGAAATGGTTGAAATGCACGAAAAATAATTTGGAAGGTGGGAAATTGAGTTACAAGGTTTTCGAACTAAATCCTAAAAGGAGATACAAAGTTTTCAAAAAGATGAATTGTGGTTATTAGAAAAAGAGAAAAAAACTCATGTGGTTATTAGAAGATGAATAACACCTTAAACTTCACATTTATCAAAAAAAGTAATTTTCACCAAAATTTGAGATACGAGGTTTTAACAGCCCAGCGACGATATAGCGACACTCACAGACAGACACACATTCAAAGTTTAATTGTTGAACAAATACACGTTAGAAATAGAACCAACTGTTGAGTCAAACCTGAAAGCGAAACCAAATTGCCCTTTGTCTGCAATTACATTCATAATTCTCAGGAGTCTACATTAAACCATTTGATATGTGAACATGGTGTATCAAGCAGTAAACCACATGGGGCATTTCAATACCCAGGAGTGTACAGCTTAAACCCCCTGCCTACAGCAACCAGGTAGGATACGTACAAAGTTGATAGGGATTTCAGAATCTGGGAGGGAACAGCTTAACTTACCGCTGAGTGCCTGAAAACCTGCTGCGCCAATGTTTGCTGCCATTTTTGCAAAAGTTCAAGTGTCTGCCTTCTTTAAATATTCTCCGCTCAAAGTTGGCGTAGGCAAACAAATGTTTGACCTTTACCGGAACATCTGAAGTGGCTTTGGATACTACGGAGAACATTTTGAAATTCAACGGTCGGCTTTAACTGATGCACTGCTTCCGAATCAAATTCATTTTCTGCCAAGTCACCACTGGCAATATGTTAATACAGCTACTATCTTTTTGGATGTTCCCTCGAGGAAAGACTTGCTTATAAATGACCTACTGGTTTGAATCTATACTGAAATTCAACAGTTGGCTTAAACTGCTTTTCAATCAGTATTCTATTAAGATTAGTGAAGAGTTGCCTACAGCAGTCTGTTTTTTGTATGTTCCTTCGAGGAAAGATTCGCTTCCAAAACTGACCAAGTTTCATTGATTTGCAGTCTCTGGTCCATTTGCAGTTAATTAATTCAATATTTTATGAGATTGCACTATTGGGTGAAGTCTCTATTCTCAGCTAAAAGCACTACCCTTTTTAAAAATTTCGGAATAGATGGACATCTGTGAGTGTGAACATTCTCCCCCTTTTTGAATAAAAAAGTCAGATTGGCTAGATTCAAAGCTTTATTTAGCATCTGCGAGGGTTCAAAGCTTTCTGATCATGATTGATACTAATGGTAGGCGACGCATCCCTTCAGCGGCCAATTAATTTGCTCTCTTCTTCTTCAAAGTGGGATGAATTTGGTCCCCGACCAATCAGTCATTGTCCGTGGAGGTCAGAGGCATTAAATATTGATGGTTGGCTTCCAGTCAAATACCTGCTCAGATTGAAAATACGACGGCCAGCCATGTGAATTAAACATTGATGGTTGAATTACAGATTACACCATAGATTGAAACTATGAATTACCAGAAGTAAACATTGATGGTGAGCTGAAAGTCAGAATCACAGATTGCAAACAGGATGGGCATCCAGTATTAAATATTGATGGTCAGTTGAGTCCCATTCACAGATTGAAAAGACGACTGTTCAGAAAATTAAACATTGATGGTGAACTCACAGTCTCGCAGTCTATACCATAGATTGAAGCCACGATGGTTGCCAGAATTAAACACTGATGGTCAAATCTTACTCAGGACAACTAGACCATTGCCTTCAATCCTCAAATAATCTTGTTTTATCCACTTTTCTCACTTTTACTTTGGTATCTTCTAACAGAAAGAAGATTTCCTTGTGACTTTTTCTAACATGCCCTAGATGCAACAAGGGATAATTCAAAGACAAGATGAGTCCAATTTGTTATCAGAGAATAGACAAATTACATCTCATAAAGTTTACCAGTTGTTAGGCAGTACAGTATGTCATTTTAACACAGTCTCTACTGTTTTAACATTTAACATTCTTGCCAACGATGATGCAAAAACCACAAATGTTCCACCAACGCTCAACTATTACCAAACAAAACCATCCACCACAAATCAGGAGACTTGATTAAACAACTGCCGGCTGATTGTTTTCCAACAAAGCATGAAAAGCAGCTCCCAAGAGAACAGATACGTGTTGCTTCAACTGAAGATGTCCGGATTTATGAGAGAGCATCTACCAGCTTCTATCCACCGTTTAGGACCAGAGTCCAAAACTCTACTCCACCGATCGAGCAAAGGCCTTTGTGTGGTAACAGCTGCTTCTACCAGTGGGGGTTGGCGTGTGCCGGACAAGCGCTGGTGGTGGAGGACCGTGGTGGTGGTGTGTCGCCCACCCAGTGACTGAATGGAAGAATGAATGAATCAAACCAAGGCTTGTCTGATAATAGGAGACGGCTTGCTGTAAAGCTCCATAAATCCCAGGCTCGATCAGAGGGGGGAATGATTGGCAAGTAGAAATAGCGCAGGCCACGTGGCAAGGGGGCGTGGCCTGGAACTAAAGACCAAAGTCCCACCCTTCTTATTGGTGAGTTATACTCCCATACTCCCACACTCAATGCAAGTATTATAAAAAAAATAATAATTAGGCATGTGCGTTATCCCCCCAAAACGGTTTCTTGTTTGCATGACTGGGTCATATATTTTTTCCTTTTCTCTCACAAATATAACTTTGTTGTACTTTGTCGGCACTTCTTTGTCTATGCATTAACAAAAAAATGATTATCAAGACAAAACCTCATTAAAATATCATATTATTTATTATATTTTAATTAAAATGTCTATTAATTGTCCTTCAAACTTTTCTTTCTCTTATTAGCCTATAGTGCAGATGAGAATGATTTTTCATTTCCATATCAATTTGTCTTAAATACTCATGAAAAAAGTCTTTATTCCACAACTCTCTCACTTTTTCTTTGTCTTAGTAATTGGGTAATTTCAAGTATCCAATTACTTTTTATACATACAAACAAACAAACAGACAAACAAAAACAAACAAACAAACAAATCAACAGAAAACAATTAATATATTAAAACAAACAAACACATTTGCACAAACACAGTATACATTCATACTCTTTTCTGTCTAAATCTTTCAAAAATACAGTCATAAATATACATACAAATACACACACACACACACATACAAAAATAATCACATACATACATATTCTCTCCTGCTCTCATACACACACACACACTTATATGCAAACATGTGCTGAACACATACACACATACTTTTTCTCTCCCTATCTCTCAATCCTTTGCTAAACTAGCATTATTATTTTCAATTTATCCCCACTTTGCTAAACACAACACATCACTTGCTGCACAATACGGCCTTCGGCATTCATATTCACCTCCACGTGCCACGGCCGGCCGCTTTGAGTTGGGATTTGTAAATAAAAGCGCAGTGGTAGTAAAACCAGCTGGTGCATATCATTAATACAATACTGTAATTGTAAGGGCTCCGGTGAAAATCAGAAATTTGATATAAAGCAGGATAGTCTATTTTAAGTAGATGGGTGGGATTTGGGAGTGACATTATTAAGAGGTGAGAAAAGAAGAAAATGGACAATTATAATTATATGAAAAGAAACAGAGAAAGTAACCTTTATTCAGGACTTGGCACTAGCACTTGCCCAGAAGAAATGTAATATTTATAAGAGCTCGATCAGCAAACAGTAGTGAAAGGAAGGGGATATACGTTCAATGAAAAGAATCAGAGAACACAAAAGAGGAAAGATTAGTAAATTAATTAAGTCTCAAGATTGTAAAGATGTAAGACATTAAGAGCTATCAACATAAGCAACAAAAACACATGTACACACACCTGCAACGCAAACTAATTATATGTGCTGTAAACTCGTGAACCAAATATATGTTTCCTAGATGTTAAACATATTATACATTGTCTTATGAACTATAATTAAACAAACTGTGAATGTCTGAACTTCGATTGGCACTTGAATTGATATCTCTTCAATTCTGCTGGCACGTTTCTATTCTAAGAAATACTGTAGTCTGTTAACATATTGTTCAATTAAATTTTGTCCACTGTTGACTGGCTATACTATAGGAAAAAAATTTACTGAATGTTATTCTTCTTTGCCTTATGAACTCTAATTTCATTAAAAATATTGTGACTGTTTGAACTTCTAAATTGATAACCCAATTGATATCTTCTCAATTCTGCTGGCAATGCCTTGTACATTATGTATCAATTCCAGAAATGATAGTCTGACTGTCTGTTATAAAGCCTTTAAAGGGACAGTCCCTCTTTTACAAAACGTCTGAACAGTTTCCAGTTGACGGATGGGGATGAATGTAACACACACACAAAAAATCAGATCGAACAGCCCTGTAATTTGGATTCTACGAATGAAAAAATGAATGCGTCCCTCCATAAAACTATATATCGGTCAATAAAGAAGTTGAACTGATTTAGCATAATATTACAACAATATTGCACTTATTCTTGTGAAGGTATTGAGAAGCCGACATTTGTAAAGGTATGTCACTGAAAAAGATCTAAAAAATGAAGAATATATAAAATTTACATGTAGTCAGTTTAAGCGAGGTTTGGTTATTTTGATTAGTAATCGCTTACCCACTGTTATTCATGCGCGGGTCACGTAGCTAGCGCGGGTCACATAGGGGTCACGCATCGTTTGTGGCGCTCCGTGGAATCCGTGAGCGAACTTTCTCGACGGGTGAACACACGTTTCATGCACAATTAACCGTTTGACGATGGTTTATTAGATTTTAATAGGTCTATAACTCCACGAAGAAGAGATTTCAAGCCCTAATTTTTTCAGGCATGCTATTAAATGACATTTTCTTTCATATAAAACAATAACCTCGCAACTTTTGAAATTTGGCTTGCAAAAGAGGGAATGTCCCTTTAAGATGTTTTGATTTCATAGACACCAGGCCAGTCATTTAGGGGCCCAATTTTGTGACCCCGCCCTTACCACTCTACGTCCATTTTCCCATGCCCCTAGCTCACACAAATTTCCTTACCCCACAACCCTAGCTAGTTCCTATCAAATAAAAACTGATATATATCCCAGCTGGTACTAACCAGATGATACAATGCTCTAATTATCATCGAGGGCAAATACTGCAAACCTATATACAAAATCTAAATGAAATTATAACTTACAAAACGGTTCGTCAACACACATTTTGTTTCAAAGGCGCACACATTTGTTCACATTGAGCCATATAACTCTAGTACCCTCACGACACTCATTGATTATAGGCCAGCTGGCAGATACGTAGCCAGATGATACTAAGCTAACAAACATGTCTCACTGTGTCGCATCTGAATATAATGAACATAAGGAGCAGTTGGTCAACAGCAATTTTTTTTTAGAACCCACACCAATTTGTTCACATCATGAGCTATACATAGTTCCCATCCGACACTCATTGATCACAGGCCAGATGATACTATGCTAACAAATATGTCTCACTCAAGAAACCATGATTCTGAAATGGACCACACCCGATTTTTTGTTTAAACCCCACACCAATTTGGTTCACTCAGAAGCCCTAACTCCATTGAACACTCATTGATTTTAACCCAGATGATACCAACCAGATGATACTATGCTAACAAATATGTTTCAGGGAAGCAACCATGTGAATCTGAATAAACTAAACAAATGGAGCGGTTAATTGACGCCCAATGTGTGTCCAAACTGGCACACACTTTCTTCCCTCCAAAGCCAGTAACATTATAATCAAACACTGATTGTTTTTAACTCGGTTGATACCGACCAGATGATACTATGCTAACAGATATGTTTCACGGCAGCAACCACGCATCTAAATCCACTAACCATAAGGAGCATTTGGTCGAAGCCTATTTCTTGTTTATACCCAAACCAATTTGGTTTAAGTTCACTCCACAGCCATAACTCTATCAAACACTCATTGATTTGAACATAGCCGATACATACCAGATGGCACTAATTGCTAATACATCTCTCAGTATTATAAAGGGCAACCATTGATTACAAAATTATACTGTATAATTATATAAGGAGCAGTTGACCGACACCCAATTTCTGTTTTAACCTGCATTGATTTTGTACACTCCACATCACTTTTACTGCTAGTATAGACCGATTGATTACAAAACAGCTGCTACCAAACATATGATACTATACCAACAATTGCCAATTCGCTCCTCCATCCTTTAACCTGTCCCATACTATATTATGCAATCCCCATAGAGTTAACACAGAACCCACCCAGTTCCCATAGGCAATGAGTTTATATCCTCTCTTTTCATACGCTGCTAATGTACATGTAGGGCAACAGGTAATTACAAAGCACAATCACGTTTTAATTATAATGATACACATACTGCTCATTAATTTGTATATTACCCCTATTATCCATTAGCAGTTAAATATGCAGGCATCGGGTTTCATATTGGTGATTGCACTTAATTAATGAAATTCCCCACAATTCATGCCCTTATTTTTTTGTATTTAGCTGTAATACAGCTGCTAGTAACATTGTCCAAATCCTCAAAATAAAATTCTAATTCTAGCGGTTCCCTTATACCTTGTTGTATTCGTATTAACAATAAAATCATGGGACAGGTTTCGGTTTTTCAAATTTCCCTTTCGTTACAAAGATATGTACGATCGAAGTATTCAGATAAGAAAAACTCCCCCGGAGTTTTGAAACCGTGTACAAAGTGAGTGCAGTGAGTTAGTGAATATCACTTTGCATTTTCGCTCATTACTTGGCCATGCAATGTCCATTTGACTTGAAATTTTCACACAATACCCTGTGGACATATAACAACAATATACATTGCATCAACCATTCATCACTTTTTGCACATGTCAACAAAGTTACTAGATCCCTTTAAGTCTATATGCAGGGCTCCACACTTACCTTTTTTGTCAGCTATGGCCCGGTCGGGCCAGTGAAATAATTTCTTCCCCCTTTCTGGTGGCCCAAAAGAAACATTTACTGGCCCAAAATTTGTATTTCATGAGTAAACTTTTTACTATTCACAATTTTTATTCTCTTTCCTGATCAAACCTGTGATTATACCTAAGATGAAGCATGACATGGAAGAAAATAAGATTTTTCTAATTTTGTAAATTTCGGGTTAAACAAAAGCTATTGTTGATGCCAATTTGCCTGAAAGGCTCCTTGCATATCAGTAATTAATAAAAGCACCATTCACGACATTAAATGCATGTATTTGAGAGATACTACAGTACTAGCTCTTTCAGAGAATGTTTTCTTTCTTTAAATTCTGTGTGAAAGTGTTCTGAATTTGATTTTTAAAATGAGCATGATTAGGCTCCAATTCCGCACAGATTTGTATAATTTCCTTGCAAATTACTAGACAGAGATCGTAACAATGTATAATAAATGTATATCTGTGTGTGCATTGTGTGGGCATTCTGGTAAAGTATGAATTTGATTTTGGATCATGATGTCATGAACAATACAATTTAAAGGGTACCACCACCCAAAAAAAATATTCTTATTATAGAAAGGAAACATCTTTAGTATTCCATTCCATCAACAAGTTCACACAAATATGTTTTCAGAAAAAAAATATAATTGGAAAACGCATCACCATTCTAAAGCATGCGTTCATGCGGTCTGAATTGCGAAGACTAATGGCAAATGTTTGGCCCGTATGGAACCAGGAAATAGTAGTGGTTCCGTAAGTGGTGGAAATTAATTGCTTTGTTTATGAATTACACAACCCTTTGCAAAATGTTTGGTATTTATTTGATGTCACAAAACGGTACCAAAACATATAATAATGTGTTGTTCTTTGCCTGGTGGTCCCCTTTAACATTAAAATCTCCTGAAGCCATTTCTGTGTGTTTAACCCATTACCTACAGGAACCTGGTGGGCCATGTATTATATCTATGGGGATTGCAAAATCTAGAAGGGAACTGGTTAAGGAAATTCTACTGCAAATACTCCACAATATCTTTAACATTATCATACTCGTAATATCATTGATATGTACATGCATCCACGCCCACGCAACTGTATCTCATTCTGCCCATTGGAAACAGGTGTCGCCGCAGAGATTCATATGCGCAATGAATGATGCATTTAGCTACAAGGCCAAACAACGCTGTGATTGAATAAATATGATGCACAGACTCTACAGCCCAAGGTAGCTAATTAATTATCAAACGTACGACACACAAATAAATAAATAAATGATACAAACAAAACAAGACCAATTTACTTACAAGCTACTGAGCCACAAACAAGCTGGTACACTAGTAAGGCCGGAAGATACCAGTATAAATGAAGAAAACAGAGCTGTGATGGGAAAGAATACGGCTTTGAGTGCTTTCTAGGAGTGGTTAGTCCCTCCTGTACTTCCATATGTTGGTTTGCGTCTCATATATCACACTCAACGAGCTACCACTGGTGACCTCACCCTGGTTTGCACTGCCTTAAATTCCCCCTTTTTCTAAAAAAAGAGCGGAGCTACAGGATTTGAAGAAGAAAAAAATTGGTAATTGCCGCACCCCACCAGCAAAAAGTCCTGTATAAATCTCTATTGACGGGAAGGCACAAGGCTTCGCTATAATGTCCTACTGTTATCATTTTTGGGGCTCTCTTCACCATTTAAAGACGAATGCATTCGCGCCACGAACGCCACACACACAGCGAACACATGAACAAGCAAACATACACACTTGCATGTAAACATATACACACTGCATTTCTATTCTATGGACACACACACATACAGATACAATACTTTCTCTCCCACACACACACATACACACACACACACACACACACAGGCAGAAACGAGCACATTAAAAGGGTGGATGCTCATAAAAAGCAGAGCTAAGCACTCCACTTTCGATTCGAGTCGTCACTGGAGCATTAGCCAGCCATACGGCAGATTGCAAAGTGGTTTTCTCCTTTAGAGTGGTCCAGTGCATCTCAGTATATCATTAGCATTGTAATCATACCCCTGCCAGGGCAAGTGCTTATCAAGTATAACGCTTTCACTATCAGATCTGCTCCAATGGTTACCAACAACTTCATACCCTCATAATTCAACAAACTGCCTGTCTTCTCCAATTAGAGCGCACTTAGCAACACACACACACACACACACACACACATACACAAACATACATTTACAAGCATAAAATACACAAATATATCTACAAGCAAGAGTAACACAATATTCACCTTACTGTGGATGTGCTAGGTAACACACATAAATCAATATTAAGTGTGAAAATTGCCAATCGTAAAGTAGCATATGCTGAATTTGATTACCCTTTCAAACAGGCAGCAATATGGAATATTCATGGGAAATAAATTGAAAATGTTTATTTGCCTTGTTTGATCAATTTGTTCATAGATATTTTAGTTTTAAAAAAAATGCATATTTATAAAAGAGAGAAAAATGAAACCATAAAAAACAGGCAAACAGGAGAAATTAAGTTGGAAATGCTGTAACCTACAGTATACCAAAAGAAAGACTAGTATCTCTACTGGTTACAGTTAAAGGGGAATTCCACCCAAGAAATGTGATGTCTGCTATAAAATGCGGTGAATATGAAAAATTATGATCGAAAATCTGAGCCAAAACGGTAGAGCAATAAAAAAGTTATGACAAGATGAACTTTGCTCCGATTTTTAGTATCGTTCGCAATTGCTATCGATCGTGATGTCACTTGCGAGCTACAGCCATTTTGACTTCTACATGGAAATTTTACAAAATTTTAATTTTCTTCATAACAAAGCAAATTTATGAGCTTACAAATTCCAATGAGGTTGGCCCATCAGTATTCTTCTATGAATTCGTGAAAACAAGCAGAGACAAATTAATTTTTAGCTATGAAAATGAGAATTAAGCGTATTTTCATGTACTAAAGCTATGGCGAGTTGCTCGTGCGTGATGTTGCATTTAGCGGCAATTTTGAAACGATCGCTCATTACTACATGATGTTCAAATAGGTATAACTCCCGTGTTTCCTGTCCGATTTTGATCAAATTTTCACCAATTATCCCTCTTGTTCTGCTCATTCAAATAACGAAAAGTTTTATCAGGCCCGGAATACCCCTTTAATAACCAGCGATTAAACACATTTCAGGCAGTTCTCGTACTTGGGCTAGGGTGTACAACGAATGCATGTTATACCAAATCAAACAATCTTGAACGGATTAAGAATATTTGTGGGGGTTGTTTCAATCACGGTCTGAAATGAGAGAATACCGGTGTAATGTTTTTGGCCAGGGTCTCTCATTTTCTCTCACATTATGCGAACCCATGCAACAGGTTCTTGTACACATACATAAACATCTATGCATGTCCTCTGCTTTTGACATTCAAATCACGAATGATGTAGATCTCACAGAATGATGTAGATCTCACAGAATCAATGTTGAAGCAGTACGTAACATATTTTTGTTCTCTCACATTATGCACCGAGATGCAAAATGCTCTTGTATGTACATTTGTTATGCTTTGACATTCACATCACGAATGATGCAGTGCTCACAAACATGAATGTTGAATCACGGACATATGGTTGCATCGGTAACAAATGTGCCACTTCCTTCCTCCGTACATTCGTCATAAATTGATGAGCTTAGCTTTTTGGGGACAACTTAAAACCCTTCTGAACTGTTTCTGAAATACTCAGGCTGCGGGGTCATTAAGAATGCATGTTATACCAAAAATCAAAGTCTTGAATATGTTAAATGTTGATATAACGTACATATTCTGCATAGACCGGCCCAGGCCAGGGCTAATGGAGAATGCATGCATGATATATTAAAATCCAAACAGTCTTCAAGAGGATAATATACTGCATTATTCAAATTATCAAATGTGATAACTTGAGGCCGAAAAAAGGGGGAATTAATATTGCGATAATGAAACATTGCAGCTTTTATACAAAAAAGACATAGAGTCTGTCTGTAACTCATTACTATGTCGCTCAACACCAAATGAGAAGCGTTACAATATATAATATAATATTTTAATTAATCTATTAAACAAATATCAGAAGATAGCAAATTTATTTAATAGTTGAAGACTATTAGAGCCTGTTATATCATGCACTAGCTCTCATGAGACCCCAGCTGAGTTTTCTCACGACCAGACATAAATACGTTTTGGTTAAAAAACACCATATTTTCCAAAGAATCAATTTCTTTTCTCAAAGGATTTTAATTACTATCATACATTTTACATTCACAGAGAAAAGTAATCAAAGAAGAATAAACAGACACACATGTGGGCCATAGTCTGCATTCTTTAAAATATCGATAGTGCATGTGAAAATGAGACAATAACCTGAAAATATCACAAAACAAAATGAGATGAAATCTGCATAACTCTGTTAACCCATTACATGTTATGCCAGAGCTATATGGAGTAGGGGTCTATGACAAAACAAGTCATAACCAAATTAAACTGTCTTTATAGGGTTAAACAACTAGTGTGGGAATCCGTCTAACTGCTGTCCCCTTGCGCAAACATGGCCCGCGAGACCCGTATTGTGTGCGGAGAACAAAAGCGTTCAACTGCAGCACGTAGCACGAATACTCCTAAAAATATCAAGATAAACAGAATCTGATATGTGAATTGCAACATCTGCAATATACGCAGGATAATGGAAGAGTGTAAACAAAGGAAACATATTGCCAAAGCTCCACCCTGATAGAAAAACATAGATGCAGAGACAGAGGGAGAAAGAGAGCGGAGAGAGCTGGGTGGAGGTAAAACAGATATAAAATTAACATGTATAAACCAGAGAGGAAGAAATATAGAAAGAACGAAAGAAAGATCTAAAGAAATTAGGAAAGGTTGATGAAGATAGAAACAGAAATAAAACAAAGAGATATATAGATAAATATACAGATATACAGACAGTCAGACGAACAGACAAAAATTAGACAAGACAAAGGAATGTATAAATGAAAAAGTGAGCAAATAAAATGGATAGATAGATAGATAGATAGATAGATAGATAGATAGATAGATAGATAGATAGATAGATAGATAGATAGATAGATAGATAGATAGATAGATAGATAGATAGATAGATAGATAGACAGACAGACAGATAGACAGACAGACAGACAGACAGACAGACAGACAGACAGACAGACAGACAGATAGATAGATATATAGACAGATATATAGATAGACAGATAGATAGACAGATAGACAGATAGATAGTGGCAGCGATAAACTCATAGAGAGGGATAGAGGTGAGAAAAAAGCAGAAAAGAAAGTAGGCATATAAAGTAAGAGATATACTGTATCTATGAGGGCGGGAAGACAAATAGATTGCAAACAAAAAGGACATTAGAAAGAGTGAAATAATGACAAACAGAGAAGTGAGACTGAAAGTAATTAAATATATACTAATTTACACAATCTAAACAGCCTCTGTGTAACAGGTTGTTTAGTAGTGGTGATACATTAGAAGCAGAGCATTATCTACAAGTATGTACACTATGACTAATGCATAAAAATACATGATAGTGCTGTATTTTTAATTAGTAATAGGTTTTGATCTAATTGATATGCTCTCAGTCATTAGTGAGGTATTCACTGATGTATTATTCAGGGTGGGTAATTTGAATAATGCGCCAAAAGTATTAAACACATAACTAAAATAATGTAAGTTGTAAAAAAAATTACAAATCAGGCCCCATAGCCAGGTTGGGTGTGTATGCAGCCCCCCCCCCCCCCCCCCCCTCCCAATTCAGAAAGGTCCACTTTTTATCGGTCTCGGGCAACGATCAGTCTTGTTGATTCCCCCCCCCCCCCGGTTACACAACTAAACCAGTGGTCTAGGTCTCGTCTTCGACATTATTTGGCTACGGACACCCCCCCCCCCCCCCCCCCCCCATGAAAAATCCTGGCTACCTGCAAATTTTCATATATAATGTTTCGAAAATGTTGAAATACTAAGCAGAAATATGAATCAATGTTTTGCAATGTCTGACATATTCAAATGAGCTCTCCAAGATAAGGGTTTAAATGCATTTTTTTTTTCGAGGGGGGGGGGGGGGGCCGAGGTAGTTTGCTTGAATATAATCTTTCCCCTCTTCAATAACAAAACCATTTTTTAAAGGCTCAATAATTGGTTTTGCCTGAATATGAAGTAAATCTCACCTGATTTGCAGTACTTTTGGCGTGATAAATGTAAGAAATAATCCTATTTCAAATTACTCCTGTATATCAAAAATCTGTAGAGCAATGTTGGTTCTTTTCACTTAATGATTTAATAGCTAATTACAGCTAATATAGCAGTGTTATCTTAACCCCCTCAGTTCTCGTAGTCAAGTGAGTAAATATTTCTCAAACTCTGTACTATTCAATTCAATTCAAGGTATTTTATTCAACTATTTGTAGCCAAAAGGCTAAATTACAAGTGAATTTACAAGGTAAAAAACATTAAAAATTACATACATTGAAAGAAAATATAATTATACTAATACAAAATATAAATAAGAATGCAAGTGATTGTTATGCGATAGTGGCAGAATTTAAATATTAAATTTATCAAAAGCTCAAGCCCCGATTTCACTCACATTTTACAACATTGACTACAAACCGCAGTTATCAAATGTTGATAAAATAAGTTATCTGCTGAATGCTGTCCAACCATTCCTGTGGTCATCTAAACACATATTATTTTACTTGATTTAGCAAAATACATACAGACTTATATAATTGTACACAACACAATGATCAACCATAGTTTTACTCACAACTTATAAAGATCATATCTATGAAGTCTTCTTGACACTTTAATAACATTTCATTATTAAAGGGAAATTTTCCCCATCATCTATTTACCTTTGATAAATTTCTCTACACATGTCCAATGTTTGCCTCCTGAACAAAGGAGGGGCATCATTCAAAGTCAATCGCTGTATGGGCTATTCCCATTCATCGCGTATAGCATAAAGACTGCCATTATATTGTTCGAAACCCGGATTTTGAATTGTTCGCGCCGAAATGCTACGTCAAACCCGAACAAACAAGCTCCGCCTCTTTTTGTTAGCTCTCGCAGCTCGCAGGGTTTGTGCACAAACACAATGCAAAACGTGAGCCAACAAAAAGAGTAGTTCGGGTTTGACGTCAGATTTTAGAGCGATCATAAACATCAATGGCAGCCTCCTTGGTGTTATCCCGTACAGCGAGTGACTTTGAATGATGCTCATCCCTTGCTCAATAGGCCAATGTTGGTCGTATTTGCATGAAATTGTGTTTTAATGTTTAGAGAACATAATCAAAGGTGATTATATGTTGGGGAAAATGTCCCTTTAAAGTATTCTCTGAACCATTCTCATTTTTCTCAATGCTGATCAACTTCTGTAAATTGAGGTACAAATTTTGAATAAATGTAGTATCTTACACATAGGCCTAACAAAGGGAAAGAAATCATTCATCTTGCAATTTTGAAGCTGATACCCATTGCCATTTTTCATTAGAAATAAAAACAGAAAAGAAATCATTTGTCTTTTGGTCCTGGAAGTCACTGCCTCACGAAATGCCATTTTTCATCATGCCGTTGTATTGAACAAGGATGGAAAATGAGCATTGACGGTGAATTGCGGGGCCCCTTAATTTGATAATAAATAGTTACTGGCAAAGTATTGGATTAAGAATGGTAGATGACAGTGGGGTAATGCGATTAGCGACATCAAATGAAGGATGAGAGTCAAAAGGAATAGGGAGAAAGTGGGGAGAAAGAGGAGGGATGTTTTTCGATGGCTGATGCGAGGTGACGAGGCGGGCAAACAACGCACAAATTCAATAACAAAAAGGCATCAATATTCCTTTCCATTCTCTTCCCAGCAATGTGCACGAAGTGCATTATAACTTAATTCTTTTGTTTCCAAGCAAAATTATGGGTGAAAATTTTGAAAGCTACAAATTTCTTTACGTTTGAATTTTCCTGTTCATGCGGACATGAATTCCCCAGGGGTGAGCAGCGTACATTGCAATTTGATTGTGTCGTTCCGTTAATACGATTAGGGTATGAATAATTGTTGGGAAAAATGGAAGGAAAAAGTACACGTATGTATATCATTTACATGCAAAGCACTCAAGTGCTTTGCCTACTTGATATGACCACCTTTTCAGATTCTCTAAAGGCCCTTAACCCGTTCAGGACTGGTCCTGATAATACCTAAGTTGGTTAACATGCATTTTGCGTAGACCCCAGCACAGAAGATTTTCAGGACCAGTCTTGAACGGGTTAATATTGTTATGATGCATGCACCAAGGTTTCAGTTTATATCAGGTGTAACAGAAACAAACTTACGCCTCGAGACATTCTGAATGCCACGTCTTCTTTACGCATATTGCTTACATGTAGTTGACTGTGAACACTGCTATAAGTGAAGCATGCATGGGCGTACGAGCCTCCAACAAGAGGGGGAGGGGGTTGACCTGGCATGTTATTTAAAGAAATAACATTTCTAATTTCCCAGAGAGCGAAAAGTAGGTGTATTAAAGGGCATCAAGCGTGGGGATGCTACACAGCGGGTTGCCATTTTGAACTAGGCTAGTTTGCGCGCACCGCATGACACTGAGCTAACGTGCATCACGCACCGTGCGCAACGCGTACCCAAGATGGCGCCGCGCATCTCATTTGACGAATCTGAACTACCTTTAAAACTCTCTAGCTGAACTTTTCTCCAGCAATTTTCGAAAATATAACGATTTAAAAAATGTCTGTACATGTATGTATGTGTATGTGTTGGGAGGGAGGGGGGGGGGGGGGGGGGGAGGGGGCTGCAGGCCCAAGGCCCCCCCCCCCCCCCCCCAGCAGCCAGCTATGCCAGTGGCTGCATGATTACATATGTTCATGTACATTTTCTTTCACCCGACGACATCACAATCCATTCATGCTCAAATTTATATTCAATGTTGATTTTGCATGCTTCCCACAATAAGGATAGAAAAGCAATGTCCACATTTGTAAGATTTTTTTGATAAAAATGGAGTATGAAAACACTGCCAGTACTAATGAAACGAATGGCACTGTAGCACACACATACACATAACGCTCAAAATCAAACTAGCATGTTTTGGAAGAAAACAGAGACGGATTAATTTGATTGCATATTAATATATATATGAGGCAAATAGATGTTCATCAGCACCTGATAAGTCTTCTGCCGGGGTTAGTTTCCATAGCAACAAATGCATGGTAATAATCCTACAATTTCTAAGGGAACTTCTAAAGTAAAAGATATTTCCACATTTAATCATTTTCAAAAAATAATAAAAAGCAGTATTATGGACATATGAAAAAGATTCACTTCAAAGTTATTATAAGGTCATACAAGATTTTCCCCCACCTAAAAAGAAATGAAATGATTTGGTTAGATATTGAATCAGTAGGAGTGAAGAAATGCAAATCAAAATTAAAATGCCATAATAACGTGCCATTTTTAACAAGTACATACCCCATGACATTAAATCATCGCCCCTCTCATAAATCTAATAACACACAATAATATTCTTCATTCTACAAGTAGAATCATATCAAACATTTTTGTTTGTTGTGATAGGCAAACCAAAACGTTTGTTATTCAGAACTGTCACTTGCACACATACACTTACAAACTTGCACACACTCAAAGACATGCAATAGTTTATCAAAGATTCATCCATACTTCAAAACAACAGGACAATTAATGAACCTTTTTAACGCATCTTCATTATGTACTTTGATTATCAAAATACACAAAAGATCAAAGAAAACATATCGGCAACTATTGCAATGGTTATTAAAAGCACATTTAACCCATTTACGATTTGTCCCGATAATACCTCGTCTGTGGTCTATAGAGAATGCATACTAAACCAAAATCAAATAGCCTTGAAAATGTTGAATTAATTTGAATTAATTAATTAATTTGAATCCATTTGAATTAATTAATTAATTTGAATCCCTACCTTCTTAATATAGATACATACTGCACACTACAAACAGTTCCTTGCCGGCAGATCGTTAGCATAATATACTAAACCAAAATAAAATAGCCTTGAACAGGTTAAATTAATACTATTTGAATCCCTACCTTCTGATAGATACATACTGCACACTACAAACAGTTCCTTGCTGGCAGATCGCTAGCATGTTATACTAAACCAAACTGAAATAGCCTTGAAAAGGTTAAATGAATTCTATTTGAATCCCTACCTTCTGGTGAATGCATACTGTACACTGCCTTCAGTTCTTTGCCGGCGGATCTCAAGCATGATTGCCATCGAAACCAAGCAGAACGGTGAGATCTAAGAATGGTGATCGAACGACGACGCAAAGACCAAACGAGACGAGATGAACGAGGGAGGAACCGAGAGACCAAGCAAGAGAGGAGAGGGAGGAAAAGAGTCAAGAGAGCCAAGCAGATCGAACGCCGTCATCTAAGAACGGTGATCGTCGTACGCCGGCGCAAAGACCCAAGCGAGGAACGAGCGAGGGAGGAACCGAACGATGAAGCAAGAGAGGAGAGCAAGGGCGAAGTCTCCTTCTAAAAGCTCAAAGTGAACGCAATTCAATCGGGGGAAACTGGTCACATGACCAGCATCCAACGCATCTCACACACAAACTTGAACAAACACATCTCACAGACTCACACACACACACACATATTATACTGTAAAACGCATGCACCCACTCACAACGGCACGCACACACACACACACACTACAGAAGCGTGTACTTAGGCACGCAACTCCCAATTATGAAAAAAACACCCATTATTAAGTGGAGATGGGGGGTATTAAAAAAAAAAAGACAAGAAAAAGAAAGGGGCAAATTTTCCTTCATCTATGCAAATGAGGCCTCTATATATGGTATTGACAGCATCCTCCCATTGGATAGTATTGCAGTTACCATAGCAACCAGAGACAGATGTTTAGAGTGAATGATTTACAGCACTCTATGGCTTCTGGCTGTACTCATCTTGGGCAAGGCTCACAGTATTAACTCATTAGCTACAGAACCCTGGTGAAACATGTATTAACCCTATGAGGATTGTAATATATATGAGAGGAAGGGGTTACTTGTCCACGAAGCTGAGAAGACTTCAACTCCTACCTGTCATAATATGTTTGCAATTCTATTCAACCCATCATAATAAATGCCCTTCGTTCTTGCATGAGCAATTGCCTCAATATCTTTGAACTTCTCTCTGTACTTATTCATCTTTATATTTTCTTCACTTCCCTTTATATCAACTTTCACCTATATACTGTATCATACAGCATTGATGTTGAGAATTCTTCCTTAACATTAACAGTGTATACTTCTCCTTCTTAAATAAAATTTGAATTTAAATTAAAAACAACTCACAATATATGTACTCAGTTTACAGTGTATAAGAATAAAATTACTTTATTGGCATAGATATAAATCAATTCTAAATGAACACTCAATCAAAAATGTGAATATTCTTCAATAGTCTTTCACACAATCTACATTATTCAAGCTATAAGAGTGAATGTTTATCAAACTATTTTACACATCTAACTGCAGCAAAATATACATTTCTATAAGTAAAATATTGATACAATATAATTCATTATTTTATTATTTGACCATGAATCATGGTCCATGGTGATCAGATTTCTATTTTTGTTCTCCATATTTATTTCCCTTTTTTTTTCTTTTCTTTTTTTTTTGTTGGGGGGGGGGGGGGCAAGAGTTAAATGTTAAAGACTTTGAACTGCATATTAATTAAATTACTAATTTTCACTCTTATTAGCTTTGCACCTTTCAATGTCTGGCTAGGATATCTAGTTTATGTGTTTATTTTGTATTTTCTTTCATTTTCCTTTCCCCGACAGTCAAATATGTGAAAGACGTAGATGTATATCCACCCGTACAGCTTCATCTATCATATGTGCAATAATGTATGTTAATTTCAATTTTCTTTTGTTTTCTGGCAGTCAAATGTGTGGAAGACATTGAAGAATTTTCACTCTAACATCTTCAACTATCGTTATTTGTCTATCATAGCTGCAATAAAGTATGTTTATTTTAAGTTTTGTTTGTTTTCTGGCAGTCAAACCTTGTGAAAGATTTAAAAGTACATCCATTTCTACATTTTCTACATTTTTTCATCTATCATAATTTATGTGCAATAATGTATGCTAATTTTGATTCTCTTTGTTTTCTGGCAGTCAAACATGTGAAAAATGTTGAAGGACGTTTCACTCTCACAGCTTCTGTTTCTATTATCTTGGCACCAGATCTGCAGTAATTTGCACGACTTACACTGCGATCACCATGGCAATGCAATTAACGATGAAAAGGATGAGGGCATTAAAGCCATTATCAGCATCGAAACATCAGCTCTACACAAGAAGATACTTAAAGGGGACCACCAGGCAAAGAACAATACATAATTATATGTTTTGGTACCATTTTGTGATATCAAATAGATACCCAACATTTTGCAAAGGGTTGTGTAATTCATAAACAAAGCAATTAATTACCACCACTTACGGAACCACTATTATTTCCTGGTTCCGTACGCGCCAAACATTTGCAAGTGCGCCAATGCTATTCACGCGTACGTTTGGAGACAATAGAATCCCGGACGATTCGTTCGCTCTGGACAAAGTAGTCTTCGCAGACCCATGAACGCATGCTTTAGAACGGTGATGGGTTTTCCAATTATATATTTTTTCTTCTGAAAACATATTTTTGTGAACTTGTTGATGGAATGGACTACTGAAGATGTTACCTTTCATTTATAACAATATTATTTTTGGGTGGTGGTACCCTTTAAGGTTCGGAGAGAACATCATCGATATTGCAATTAACCCCTTCTGGACTGGTCAAGAAAGTACTCAGGCTGCGGTCTATATCATAAATGCCAAAATCAAATACAGTCAAACCTGTCTTAGCGGCCACCTGTCTATAGCAGCCAACCTGCCTATAGTGGCCATCACAAATCACCCCCTAAAAGAGACAAACCATGTTATGGAAGATGTCTATATATGTCACCCGCATACAGTGGCCACTTTTCTTGTTTCAATTGGGTAGTCACTATACACAGGTTTGACTGTAGTCTTGACTCTTAAGTGGGTTAAGAGTTGACCTGGGGGGGGGGCACAACTGAACTCTTGACTGGTTGATACTAAATTGAAGAAAAAAATCTAAGTATTTTGTCCTTCAGAAGAATTTTTTTTTTTTTTACGATAAAGCCCTAGATTTATTAATAGATGAAGTGACGATTTGTTGTTGTCATCATTGGCAGAGTATAGTAGTAAAGACGGCTACCTTATAATTCAAACTTCAATAAACAATCATATTCTTGGTGGATAGGTAAACAGAATGCATGATTACTAACACACCTATGTATACCGTAACAGCTAGTCTTTTATAAAGTGTGTGTGAAAGCTGCACTTTTCATGCAGAAATGACAACTATCGAATTGCACTCAATTTTTCTATTACTTATAAGTGAAATGTTAGTAGTTTTGTTTCTTTATGTAAATATTTATTATGTTCTAATCTTTCTACATTTTTCTACTCGTTTCTTACATCTTCTTCACCGTATTCCAATGCGTGCACTTTACCATGAGTTCACCTCTTCGATAAATTAATTATACTCCAGCACTACTTCTGCTCAGTTAGTTTCATTCATCATTAAAACAAATTGCGGCAAAAAATCCTATCATAAGACGATCTTTGTCTTTCATCTCATTCCGTTCATCATAACAAAATTTTGCAACAAATATTCCGATCATACAAAGATCCTTATCTTCAACCTTATGACTCATTTCTTCTCACATATACAAAAAGGAATGAATTATAGTACCCTGCTCCTGACATCGGCAGCATCCCGTTGCTATGGTAACAAAGACTCTAAAAAGTGCATCCGAGGATGAAACGCCATGAGAGGCACGTTTCAGCGACGTGCTTTATCTGGCTTTGCAGGCAGGTGGTCCTTTCGGCAACTCTTTAATTTCTTTTCATTATCAGAATCACTTGCCATTTCCATTACTTTCTTATTCCCTCTTTCTCTCTGACTCGTTTCTATTCATAATTTTTTTTCTGTGAAAACAATATTTCCAGTAGCAATAATTTCTTGAGCCTTTCACCTTCCTTTCATTTCATAAGCAGGATTCCTTTCCCTTTCCCTTTATTTTAACCCCTTCAGGACTGTTTATGTAAATAAGTACCAAAATAAAATGTTCTTCAAAGGGTTTATTTGTTGAGATCTTCACATTCATCTCACTTCCATATATTCCTGTATTTCCATTCATCAAAATGATATATCAGCTTTTATTGATTTTGTTTTTGTCTTGAATCTTTTTCTTACTTACTTTAATTTCTATTCCTCATCTGAATCTTTTGTTATCTTCCCCATTCCCTCCATTTTATTAGTGGGCTAATTTATATTTTTCATATTCCTTCCATTTTCTTTTCATTGAACAAATCATTTCCACATCAACCATTCCTGCCATGTACACACAAAGCAGTCTTTTCATTATCAGAACTTTCACTTTCTTTCTCTTTCCCTATTTGTTTGTTCTGAAAAGCCTCTTTTGATCAACAAGCATTTGTACAAACTACGCAATTCTTTCTGAATTGGTTGCAGAATTCATTGATTTTCCTCCAAGTTTATAAGAACTCTTAAGAATACACCATACTACAGAGTATAATCATTTATATATACACACAGGAAAAGGCGTCTTTTAATACCAGTTTAAATAATTACAGTACATATTAAAATTTAAATAGACAATTTAACTGTATTCAAAATAGATTCAAAATAAAATTCTATTTTCCCCAACCAGCTCGATAGAAAGTTGCCTCATAAATCCCAAAACCATTTAATCCATAGATACGTTCATGTTATTTCAATTTGATTCATATTATACATTTACAAATTCCCCAAACCAGCTGTACAGGAAAGCTCAAATCCACGTAAGCAATTTTAATTGCATTCAAATTATACAGTGTGAATTTGGTGGGAGAGGCCAGATGCTATTATTCTCCCACATCAGTACACACACACACACACCCACACGCTAAAAAAAAAAAAATCATTATAATAAAATAATTGAAATAATATCTGCACCAGCTTAGCATGGAGATTCATTTTCTATTTCACTCCTCGTTGCTGAAGCTATTACGTACAATATCGCATCAGTGGCATAACTGGGAAGGGGGGGGGGGGGGGGGGGGTGTGAGGGGAATACATGTATTAAGTGGGGAAAAGTTCACAAGACGGGCCAATATATAATCGATATTAGAATTGCGCTATGTACAATCAGACCTGTGTATAGTGACCACCTGTAAAGAAACAAGAAAAGTGGGCACTGTATATAGACAGATGATCACTCCATAGACAGGTTTCATAACACTTTTTTTTTCCGTCTCTGCAATGGTAGTCACTATAGACAGGTTGCCGCTATAATAAACACTGTATATTAGTAGGACTGTATTTCTTAGATTTCGATTTCGAGTTATTCATTTATTGTCAAATATTAGAAATGTAATGCTTATACGCCAAAATAAATGTAGTATCACACATTGATACAACATAGTACCCCGTTTTTTACTCAAATTTAATTTTGGGGGGTAAACATAGGGGTACCAGTGGACCCTTTGCCCCTTATCGCCCTCCTAGGATGCTATTAGCCCAACTATTTTTTTTTCTCACCATATTTGCCTAACAACATTCTGCCCAATGGCAAGCCTTACAGCTGGCAGCGCATGCCTTCTATTATTCTATTTGTATTCCAATATTGATTGCTATATCATATCACACCTGTAGTGAATCGCGGGGGCTGAAATTCAATCAATTTCAACCATTTTTGGATGAATAATATTATGGGGTTAGTCATCATGGACATTAGGGTGTGGTTAATTGGAAACTGTGAGAAAATAGATGCTTGGATGTGAAAAGGAAAACAGTTGCAACACTTTGTACAATTTCTGAAACATCTGAGGAAAATTATTGCTCGATGTAACTTATCTCGATGCACTTATGTATGTGTAACACGTCCTCTTATCTTATCTAACAAAAGACTACAAAATAATGTAATCATGTGGAATTGAAAAAGACAATAAATTATTGCACTAATGTGCTACACGTACTGTAGTTCATTACCTACATGTATCTGAAAACACATTTTCCTTTCAACTTATGTAGATCACGGTCATTTATCTGTAAATGACATGTACGTGGCTAAAATTCAACATTCTACACTCTTGTTTCTTTGAAAGTAATTTGATCATGTCTGTTTCATTAATGTGCAACACATTTTGAATTCATAGAACTGCATTTCATTCATGCATTTTGCTTATTTAACCGTGTAGAAAATGTATGTGCATGAAAAGACTACTTGTAATGATCAAGTGCATTATACAAAGAACATATTTGTTCCTTGCTGTTCTCTTGTTTTGTTCTATTTTAGTAAAAACTAATGTGCAACACGAGTTACAAATATCTGGAAACTCATTTTCATTTTTATCATGAATTAGCTAATGTATGACATGTATCAAATATGCATTTTTATCATGAATACACAATTACATTTTGCACTTTATACACATTCAAAACTATTTGGTTTTGGTGAAACATGCATTTCATCAACAGGAAAAAAATGAACATATCTAGTCATCCTTATGTAAGTAGGAGCATATGCTCAAGACACATGCTGCCTTCTGAAATCGTGATAAATTGCATTTACGAATTGTACTTTTATGTTTAGCATCATGTTGTCCTTATTTTGAGAAAGTACATGTCCTGAAATTTGGTAAAGCTTTCAAATAAATCTGAATAATCCCAAGTTTAAACTCTTTCCCCTTTTCCTTCCAAAACATTTCATGCTGAATAAGTTAGTGTGATAGTAATGGACCACCAAAACTAGCTTAACCTATTAAAATGGGCCACCAAATTCAGGTTTTGGAGAGTTAACATTAAAAAGGCTTTGATTTAACTTGCCCGGCTGGCAACAAAGAAAGAAAATAATTTCTACCATTGATAGTAAATACCATGTTGAAGATATGTTGATTCTGATAATTATACTGATATTTAAATTGATTTAGGTTTTTAAAACCTGCTATTTCACTTCACACAGGCCCACATTGATATCGTACAAACAGTATTATTCATCAAATGCATGTTTGATTAAGCGATAATGCATATGAAATTAATACATGCATTGACAAAATTTGTGACTATCATATTACATACAGCTTAAGTTCAACTAGATTAATTCTGCATGAACCATAACCATCCACACACTATTCATAAAGAGAAATCTCATATCAGTACTAATAACGAAAAAAGGACACATTTTTATAATCGACTACCATCATATCGCAAACAATTATAAACTTGCCATACGGCTGATTCTCAAAGAGCATTTTCAGATTGTTGTTGAATACATTATAGTAATATTTGGAGCTTTGTTTCTCATTTACAATATGCATGTATGCAAAGGACCCGCCCCTCAAACACACAAAGGAATCATGCAATCTAAAAGGGGTTAAAAGTATAATATTGCTGGCATACAAACAATAGCTGGAAATTATAAAAAATGAATAAGTAGATGTATATATACCTTCACATATATATTTTTCTAAAGATACACTTAACTCGTTCAGGACTGCTTTTGAAAATACTCGGATATGTATTTTAGTACAACATGATTCCATATCTATAGACTATAGACCTGAGTCCAAATCCTGGAACCAGCCAGTCCTTGAAGGATTAAGAAAGTCAGCTTTATGCACAAAATAGAGCATATAAAAGTGTGATACTACATCCTAAGACACAAGTACGAGTACATTATGCATGCAGTTGAGTGCTTTGCTACGAGATAGAGAGAGCTTGGAGGCACCAGAGGGGTGATTTGTTTTCAGAGATACAAGCTGGGTAAATCCAGACCAAACCAAACAGGGGGGTAATTTCCCGCAAAAAGCTGGCAGTTTTTAGCATAAAATGCATGGATTCCATCTATGGAGACAGTCGTGACATGAGTGGTCTGAATAACAGAAACAAAATGGCGTCGGATTGTAAGTCATAAGGCGCTTGCAGTGCAATTGTGTCATGCATGGCGGTGTGCTGAACTATGACTTGAAAATTGTCAAGCATGTGGAAGAAGAACCTGTCAGAACATCAAAACTAGGCTGGATTGAGTGCACTACATAGCACTTGAGTACGATGTGCAAGGAATTCGCTAGATGGCAGTGGCGTGCATGAGCGCATTTGATTAACAAACTCCAAACCACCTTCAAAGTTAGTGGTGAATTGGATTCCTTTATTACCGTACAGAGACTAGCGATTCCACACTGCTCATGCCGCAGCTCTCTGTTTATATAAAGAGACTCTGGTTAAAATTGTATTTCTTTTATTTTTCATAGATCAACAGTGTTTGGAGAAGAGCAAGGACGCTCTCACAGGGGGCCCTTCCATGTACCCCCTTGATGCACCCCTACTTCGTAGCCAGCCTACTAGAATTTTGCTGACAAAGAATCCACAGCTGAAGGCTGCCATTGAGTAAAGCAGCCTCCTGGGAAATCTAGTGCACGGAACTTAAAGCGACTGTGGCTTTGTGTTACTGAGAGAGCTTTGCTAGAACCGGGAGATAACCTGTTCCATACACATGCACACACACACACACACACATACTTGTATTAAAGCGCCTTCAATCGGGGATATCGTACACACAATGTTATAAAGACCTTCAAACGGGGATATGCCCGTTTGTTTAATGATGTTTGGCTTGTCCCCGGTTTGATGGTGTGTAAACATGGCAATATGCCCAATTGGTGGGTTTAAAAATACACACACATTCACTTGCATACACAAGAACTCACTTATACACCCACTAGGTAAAAAAACATGCAAAACGGACATATAAGGGATATCCTTAAAAAATCATAATAACATACAGTACAGCCCTTAAGACAATCCCTGAAGCACCATACCCCCCTGTTCGGAAACCGGGGATATGCCCGGTTTCCGGAATATCCCCGTCTTGCCGGTGTTTAAACTCATGTATATACCCGATTGACGGTCCTTACAAGCGCACACACACACACACACACGCACACACACACACACACACACGCACACGCATACAAACACACACAAGTGTTGCACAAACGTTGCATTTATAATAATAATAATTCATTTATGCATGAACATGCACCAACATTAACATTATAATTAACATTATTATTATTATTTATGCCACTACCACTAATAATGATAATGAGAACATAATGTGGGTTTGTGTGTAATAAAGAAAATAATAACAATGTTATCAATATTTATTACAACAAAAAAATTCTTATAGATCTTGGGTGATTTCTACTGAGCTTTCTAATTACAAACTCTGAACGAAACAGGCTCGATAAATTCATGTTATGGTGATCAAAAAACAAGATGAAGCATACAACTTATTATTCAGAAGTGATAACAACTGTTTTCTAATAAATCATACATGTTTTATAATTGATTGTCTGATAGTGAATTGTGATTGACAAAGACTAAGAAGAATTCTTGTTCTAGTGATTAAAAATGAGCAATATGTAAATATATCTTATGCCTTATGGAATGGAGACAATAGTAGTTATTCAGCCATGATGACAATTACCTTTTCATTAATCTATAGGTGTGGGTGCTTTCATTTACAAAAAGTAGTTATTGAAACATATGCCACGTTCAAAAGTGATCGGAGAAGGATGAGCCCATGTTTCCCTTAGACTATAGATAATAATAAATTCAAAAGTGATGACAGTCATTTTCTAATAACCCGTCAATTTTGTAACAGAAAATTTGTGAAAGATTCTAGGTTATGTTTAACCCATTCAGGACTGGTCCTGAAAATACTTGTGCTAGGGTCTATGGAGAAAACATGTTATAGCAACATCAATATGTCCTTAACAGGTTAAGATTAAACACAGATTGTAATGGCTTTTAGCCAATTACAACACATATGCCCATATCTTATTATTTACTTATTGTTGTTTTAATAAAGAAAAATGCTAGGTGTCAATTATTATAAAAACAAAAGTCGCTGTATTTCCTAGCCTATTCAAAGGTTTTCAAAGAATTATCATGAAATCAACATCCTGTGGGATGAATTATGGTTGACATATGCAGGTGATGAATTATGGTTAGAATCTACATATTATGAGTTATGATTGAAATCTACATACAATGCGCTATCCTTGAAATCTACAGAAGATGGTAAACAACTGTATTTAGTTTTCTCTGTTATTCTAAATGCAAGCTGAATTATACATTGCTCAGCTGCCTACAAGGAAACATGTAAAGCCCTATTTTAGACTAGGGTGTTTGCCTTAGGGGCCATCTACAAAGTACGTACACAATTTTTCGCCCTAAATTGACCCCCCCTCCCCCCTGTATATGTAGATTTAATTACATATATTGTTGTCTGATTTTATTGTTCAAATACAATAGCCCGTATGTGCCAAATGGCACACCAGCTTCTGATCAGCACTTAATTAATGAAATTACAGTAATAATTAAACTTTGTCTTTATTGACTCATAGTGCAACCAAGATTATATCCATATGGTGTTCATAGTGATTGCTACATAATTTATATGGGAATGCAAAATCTAGTAGGGAACAGGTTAAGTGAAGATAAATGTTTACAGGGGTAAACATTACTTGATAGAAGAAAAAAAAAATCACTGATCTAGAGTTTGATAGCACCATCCTTATGCTGAGTAACGGTTGGCTCAACAGGTTCAGAAAAATTGATTTAACTCAATTCAAAAATTGTTTACTGCATCCTTATGAACTGTGGGAAGACAAACACGAAACTGAATTTACCCTCTCGACAGAATTCAGCCCCTAAATGTCAGGGGTGAAGCTGAAAGTGGGTGAGTCGAGTGCCCCCCTGTCGGCCCACTTATCACAGCCATACATGTACCTACAGCCCGACAAGAAAATACACTAACACACATAATGCGCAATGAATGCATGCGCTCATACACACAAACAGACTCACACATACACACACAAATGGTCATTGGACACATGCATTTACACATACATAGGATTTCTACAAAAAGTCTTGATATTAATTGAATCGATGTAAAGAATATAAATTATTACACGCATGTACATATGTACGCATACACACATGCACACATAAAGGATTACTAGCAAAAATCTTGAGTAATCTTGAGTAAAATAACAAAATAAATACACAATCAGAAACAAGTAAGTTAGAATTTTATGTTTCATGTGTGGACATTTCTTTTCAGGCAATTTACTTGCTGCAAGAAAATGCAATATATAATGTATATAGAACATGTACAATGTATAACATGTATAATAGAAGAAGATTGCACAAATCTCTAAAGCTTATGATTTATATACATTTACATGTAGTTCTCTATTCTTCAGCTTTGATCTATGCAGCAAAGATCATCAGAGATGTGCCCTGTTTGGCCAACAGATGGCTCACTTCCAATGATGCATGGGTACACATTGGCTGAACAGCCAGGCAAGTGCTCTCTTTCTGTAAACCTGCATTAATCAGTGCACACGAAAATCATATATATTTTTTATGATGGATACGTTTTAAGTCATGGCTGCCAGTGTTAAATCATTCAGGACCGATTTGTAAAAAAAAATAATACTCGCAGTGGTCTATGGTGATGATATCAAAATGCAATTCTGTTCAATAGATTGACAACGGCTATTGTTCATTTTACATCTAAATCTATGAGAAGTTATGGAGGTTCTTCTGTGGTCTTTGGGGCTTATTACCCCGAGCCTCCTATGAGTGCTACTTCCATGCAAGTTTTTCAATGATCAAAAATCTGAACCGGTTCCCTTCAGGACAATCCAGGAACTCATTTTTAATTTTAGGGGGCCACTTTTTCCAATCATAAATTATGACATTTTACTTGCCCAATATAACTTTTACTTGCCCTCTTACTTCTAGATGAGATTTACATGTATGAAATCGCGTTGTTCTCTCTTAAGCCCGCCGCAGACAGAGCCGACCCGACCCGACCCGACTGGTTTTCAGTCGGATCGGCTCTGTCTGCGCTGCCTCGAGTCTACGATTTGCCAGTCGGTATACAGTCGGGAGGTGGTCGGGCCCGATTTGACGTGTTGAATCGAGAATGCGACTCGGGGCCCGACTGCAGTCGACTGGAGAGCATCAACCAATCACAACGCTAGAAAATGACGTGATATTTTGGCTATGTATGTCAGCTGAAAGGCGACAATATTTTCCCTTCAGGAATGCATTGACTTTACGTGTAATTATTTTTATCGCACACCGTGTATTGTACGCATAGCTTGTATACATTTCTTCTGTTTATAACGTTATCGGTTGAGCATTTGCTCCCCATTTGCTGGTGTGAGAAGAGACAATTTGGGAAGAAAGGTAAATTTTAAGTAGATATCCTTCATTAGTAATGGCATAGATGTATTGTATACAATTCAAAGAATTGTATTCAAAGAATTGATTTAGCTAATGTCAAAACGCAACGTTCGTAAACGCGAGTGGCAACTTTGCCATTAATGACTTGTGTTTTCAAGAGTCTGGCAAGTGATACTCCACCCATAGCACTTACAATTAAGTTTACTTACATTTACAAATCTGAACTTGAAATATGGAGTTATATTACGTCTTGTATGTTAGGCCTACATGTAGTCTATATATTATATGCCGTATTTCCAATGGACCTAGCTAGGATAGGCTTTGAAAGTTTGTATAATTTTATTTTCCAAGTTACTTATACCTAAAGAAAAGTGAGATCAAGATTCAGTGATAATAAATTGACTCTTTTTTTTTTTTTTTTCCATTAGCCCAACAAATTACTTATAGAATGTACGTCCAAAGTTGAACAGTGTTTGAATAGTTGAATGTACACTTTTTACTTTTTAGAACGATTTTAGATCATAAATGTGCGCCAGATTTTAAATGATTTCTGTTGTATGATAATCTAATTTGGGTCATCGTTGCTCTATAAGGTTTTGCTTGTATTAAAACAAGCTAAACGTAACAAGCTCTTTTAGTTATTCCATAACTTATGTCAACTGTCTATGCCAATACTAAGTACAAGAATGATCTGCTTAATTTTGTCTTTGAACATGGATAAAGTATTATGGATTACCATGGCTAACCAATGAGAATATCAAGTCCTGGAAAAGTGTCCCCCGTCCACATCCTCACCCCCATTACTTCATCTATCTTTCTCCGAGATTCTGCATAAAGAGAGCTTAAAGAAAGATGTAACATATTATACCCACATGAAAATAACTGTATAGAGGAGAATTTTGTATTGATTTATTTTTTATTTTTATTTATTTATTTTATTTTTATTTATTTATTTATTTATTTTTTTTGGGGGGTGACCATGGAGCCGTGGTAACCCTGCACTCATGAAAAACGAATCGGTATGGGTGAAATGATAGGGATGGGGGGGGGGGGGGGGGGGGGGGGGGGGGTGGTAAGGGTCAGAGGCGGGGAAAATAATATTGTCAGGCTTTACTTCACGTACCTTAGTGTAATTCATCATTAATCCCCATAATTATGATATCTTTTTTCAAAGCCTCCACAAATTGAGAAAACAAATAATTATTCACATCCACTGTGGCTAATGATACAAGTGAAAAATACTAAACATTAAATCGCCTAGTGGAGTTCTCTTTGTGTTGCCTTACGGCTTGGATGGGGAAAATCTTAAATATCTTTATATAATAAACACATGCTGAAGGCATTATTATTTTCAAAGTCAGTAAACATAGTTTGAAAGAACCGTAATAAGGTATGAATTTTGTTTTATAATATAATCATTGCGATGATCAGTGTCGTAGCGACGGGGGTAGGGGGGGGGGGGGGGGTAGGGGAGAGAATACCCTACTTATTTGAGAACAAATATTAGGAAACATTAGGGGACATTTTGGGGGGAATAAACAAGAAAACATAAGGTGTGCCCCCCCCCCCCCCCCCACACACACACACTAATTTTGTGTGCCTCCCTCCCCCAATCACACCTACCACACTACGCATGCACTGGCGATGATTAATGGAGAGGGATAGCATAAAAGGGCAAGGCCCAATTGACCATCTCCCCTCTTTGAGAAAATGTCGATCACATGCCACCCCCACCCCCCCCCCCCCCTACCCCCTTCAGAATAATTTACTCTGATGGAGAATATCACAGAAATAGATACCAATCCTATCATGTCAGACAATAGCTTGTATAGTAAATGTTCCGGTGCATAAAATGAAAATTTTACAAGATGAAGAGTGAATGATGCTAATATCTGATACTGTATTAAAACATCTATGTTTATGATAAAATAAAGGCATCAATATGAGCATACTCTTCTCAACACATATATTATCCACTGCTTCAGTGTGGTTCCCGATCCGTCGGGCATTGATCGGGCACCAGTCGTGTCTGTGTGCGCTGACCCTCTCTTCCGACTTGACCCGACTCTACCCGACCCGATTGGGCCCCGATCCTCGGGTCGGGTCGGAATGGGTCGGGTCGGCTCTGTCTGCGCCGGGCTTTAGTTGAACAATTTTGTAGTTGCCCAATCGGGCGAGCAAACTAGACAATTTATCAAAATTTACTTGCCCGACCCTAATTTTTACTTGCCCCGGGCAAGGGGGCAAGTGCTAGTGTCGAGATCTGCCCTATGGTAATTTTAGGGGCTACCTACTGATTTTAGGGGGCTATTTTGAAAATTAGGGGGCAAAATCGCCCTCAGCCCCCGTATATTTCCTACCCTGCTTCAGGATTCAGACCCCCCCCCCTCCCCGCCCAGTAGACTTTGTACAAAGCCCACCAGGTTCCTGTAAACAAAGGGGTAATATTCTATAGATTGGTGAAGTGTGACATCATCAAACATCTATTTTTTAGAATTTTCAAATTTGAACTTCATTTTCGGAAAGAGCATTACAAATAATGTCCAAATACCGAAAATCAATTGAATATGTTAAGTATTGGCCGAGATATGCCCATCCGAATGAATTTTATTTCAACAGGCAATCAGTGTTATATGCTCTGGTTCATAAAGTTATGAACCAGAGCACTACACATGTATAACACTGATCTCCTATTGACAAAATTCATTCGGATGGGCATACACTCAGCCAATACTTAACATATTCAATTGATTTTCGGTATTTGGACATTATTTTTTGTGCTCTTTGGAAAATAAAGTTCAAGTTTGAAAATTCTAAAAATAGATTTTTATGACGTCATAGCTTCTGTACTCGATTGACTTTCTACATAACTGTGCCCGTATCTTGATGGAAAAGTTGTTTACCCAGTTGTCTCTTTCAATCCCTAACGTTCTTAGTCACAGTCATTTCCACTAGCCATGGATCTCAATCATTCCTTGCTCCCTTCTCTTTTCAAATCGAATGTTTCATGATAAGAGACCAGTATGGATAGGCCTATCACATAGAATTGAATATAAGCGTATCAGTCTTTGTCACTATCATTGAGTTGAAATTTTAAAAAAATTAGAAAACTACATCGCAGACCAAGTACACTCATTTACTCATAGAGGTACAGTACATGTATGTGAATGACAGAGTGAAAATAATTGCAGAATAAACCAAAATGATGGTGTAATTATGTGAATGAAAGTTGAAAGAGTTCACCAAAGGAGCGTACGTATGTGGTGAATTGTGTGCATTCTACAGTGGCAGTTTTTACGCTAAATTGATGACGTCAATCCCCGCAAGATTGAATCCACGTAAATAGGGCCAGAATTAACGTAATCATGGGCAGGTGATTTCCTTGAAGTGACCTATGAGCTCTCTCATTACTCTTCTTAACCCATTGGCAATCAACAAACTGGTGGAACGTGCATTATCTCTATGGGAAATTGTTTAAATCTAAAGGATACATCGGCCAGAACTCTGAACAGTGAGTTTAAATTTACGTTTGGTTAAATCATGTCAAATGACATCATTGAAGTTATCCATGGATTAATAAATCTAACATATGGATGGAATTCGGTATTGGAAACTGTGTGTTAAATTTAATTACTTGTGGGCTAAAATAAACTATGGTTAAATTTAGAGTCTCAGTCTCAGTCTTACTGTCTGGCCACCTGTCTATAGCAGCCAACCTGCCTAAACAGACAAACCTGTCTATAGCAGCCAACCTGCCTAAACAGACAAACCTGTCTATAGCAGCCAACCTGCCTTTTATTTTTAGTAACCACTAAAAGTGATCCTGCAGAACCTGTCTATAGAGGTCACTTGTCTACAGTGGCCACTTTTCTTGTTTCCCTTTGGTAGTCATTCTATGCATAGGTTTGACTGTATCTCTCTGATGAGAATTGAGGTCACTAGGTTTGTGTCCATTTCTTCCAATTGAATTTACAGCAAACAAACACAACCAAGCCAAAAGGGCTTTACTCTTGAAACCCATCTCTCTCTTTTAATACACTCTCTCAACCATTCTATCAGCGATACAGTGCTCAGTACTATATCAAATATGCATTCATGGTACTGACCTGTACTGCGAGGATTGTCAAAGTCAAGACAGTTTGATTTTGGTATAACACTTATTCTCTATAGACCACTGCCCGTGTATTTTGGGGACCAGTCCTGAATGGGTTAAGGCTCAGTTTCCACTTGTTTGCTCTCTCTCTCAAACCGTATCTTTGCTCTTTAACCCCACCCCCCCCCACCCCAAGTAACCAAAGACATCGGACTACTAACTCAACATATGTGACCTTACACCACAAAACGACCGTTATGTCGCTGTGGTAGTTTCTCTTTTATTAGCTAAAATAGTCAAATTTTGTTCAAAATATGAGATTTAGGATTTTGGTATTTCCTGAATAAGCATATTTTAATCTAGGTTCTGTAACATTTTGATGGTCGGAAATCATGTTTAGATATTATTTTTTCTCATCTAATAAATGTGATCTTATTACAGCGCTTTATTAAATGGAAACTGATCTTTTAAATGGCCCGTTTCTCCCTTATTTTAAAAATGCTTCAGCCATATTCCAAATCTTTGGTGTTCATTTTGAGAGGGTTTGCTTAGTCCAAATATGACGAATGATATACCATTTTAAAGGTAATGACTTCTATTTTAATGTTTTATGAATAGCAGCACAATCAGTTTTCCCGACTTATTGGTCATTTTGTGGTGTAAGGTCACATATACTTGTGTAACTACAGAGATAGTAGTGACGGGGTTAAACCAACTCTTACCTACTCGTTAGCATTTCCCCCTACCGTGTACTTGACCGGTCGAGTGGACAATAATGCACTCAAGGTGTATGGTGACGTTCAGAGTTTGTATAATTCAGGGTGACCGTTTGTCCTACTTTTTTTATTATTGGAGACAATTTTACAAGAAATCATTTACAAGTATCTGACCAGTCTGTTGGTCAATGGTATAGTCCAAGGGCCTGCACAGAATATAATGTCCGAAAATACACCAGATGACCATGAAGTGACTTTCAGAGTTTCTAGATGTAGGTGACCATTTGTCCTAGTTTTTCTTATTGTAATCAAGTTTACAAGAAAAGGGACATTCAAGTTATAACTGCTCATGGAGATAATAGCAACTTTTCGCAAACGCGACGGGAGCGCTGAATACGCGGAATTGAATCAGCTGTGACCGTCCCCGTACTCTGGCTACCGTCGTGATCTATTTGCAGTTTCGCAGTGAAGAATACGCGGAACGTCTCCTTGCTCGAGTGAACAAGCGCGCTGATTGGCTGACCTATTGAAGTATGGGCTGACCACGCCGCTCCGTACTCGCTCTACACCCGACGCTAATTCAGCCGAATACCGTTGTAGGTTTGGACGATACTCGGAAATGTTCGCACTGAGTGCGACCCCCTGCTGAGATTAGCGTACTATAGAATGCTCCCGTCGCATTTGCGAAAACAGCCTAATATGTACATGTATGTATGTGACCGGTCCATTGGTCAATGGTGCATTGAGGGGTATATGATAGAAACCTAGGTCAACTGGTTACTTTTTTTATTTGATAGATTCTAGATGCAGGGTGAACGTTTATTGAAGCTCCTTGGTTGGTCCTCATCCTTATCAAAAAACAAGTTATGTTAACAAGAAGAAGTTGAAGGTTTACATTCAAGTGGAGACAAATATGCGTGACCGTTCAATTAGTCAATGTTCCAGTCGGGGGCAATAATAATGAAGATATTAGACCGAGCACTGGTTACCTTTCCATTTTCTAGATGCAGGATAAACATTTGATCATAATCCATGACAATACTCATCTTTTAAATCAACTGATGGATGAAGAAAATAACCAACCAAACAAAAAAAATCCAACAAACTTAACAACCAACCAAACAAACAAACAAACTATAAAAAAAAAAAATTTGAACAGAAAAATAGAACATACTTCTCAGCATATATAGTTTATACCAACGACATGGTCATCACTCTTGACCATCTCATGAACTTCCATTACGTCAGCAAGTGAAACTCTGGTCAGCTAAATGGAATTGTAACATACAAAAACAATAACAAAACCCAAATAAACAGAAAAACAAACAAGCAATACACTTGTTTGTTTATTACATCTGGCCCAGCATTATGTGACCACATCCTGAACTCCCATTACGTCAGCTACTGCAATATTAATACACAACCAACAAGAACAACAACAAATAAACAGAAAAACAAACAAATATACAAACAAACAATTACCTACATCATACCCTACACCAGTGACCATCTCATGAACATCCATTACAAGAGCAAGTACAAGTCCGGTCAGCTGAATTGAATAGTAACATACAAAAACAACAACAACAAATGGGCAAACAAACAGACAAACAGAATAAACAATATACTTGTTATGATACTTACGTCATGTCCAACACCAGTGACCATCTCATGAACTCCCATCATGTGCGCTAGTGCGGCTCTCTGGTCAGCTGTAAAGACAAAAGAAAAAAATAGTATTATTTTACATATCTTTCATCTTTAATCTTCCCTTTACTTTTAATAGTGGCAGTGTCGCTTTCTCTTGCTCGTTATGCTCAATGTTTATTATGTATCATCATATTTTATAAGAAAATGCACTTAATTATTGCAATCTTTTGCTAAATAAATGTAATTCTTCTGGTTAATATTCTCAGCCACTGGGGGCCATTTGTATGTGGATTTGCTTAATACTTATTTACTGAAAACAACATGGCTTTGTACATTGTGGTGTGTATTAAAAATAAATACAAAATAACTACAAACAGATCTATCATATGTTTTTGAAGATTTGCATAACAGTCTTATTTTTATTTGAAATGATTGTATTTTGTGTAAGTATCTTTTGCAAATGATTCCTTTCTAATATAACTTTTACACTGAAATTCCATTTTTAACCATACACTATCCCTCTATTAATTTGTATTTTGTATGATACTATACATAATGTTTCAGTGTACTATACAATCGACGACCAAATATCCAAACATACATGTACATGTATATGGGGTTATCAATTAAAATATGGCTGTATACAATGGTTTTACCATTCCCGGTAAATATCAAGAGGTTAAACATATATTTGTTCAGCAATTAACATCTCTTTTTCACAGAAATACATGCTTGTGATAACCAATGGAATAAGGTTGTAAACAAACCACTTGATTGGATTTATAAACGTATATCAGAACTAATCAAACATGACTCAATTTAAATAGGGCGTTATTGATCTCTTCACACTTGATCAAGATATGCTTCGTTCAAATCAAAATGAATAAATATATTTGATTTATACAGGGTGGCCCCAAAAAAACGAAACAGGGTACTTGCCATAATAAAGACACATGATGACACGTACTGCCATAGCATCGAGTAACAATCAATGCATGCGCCATTGTTAGTACCCCTTCTTCTCTCTACACAGTTGAATGCGCACTAACAATGGCACACGCATTGATCGTTACTCGATGCTACATGACGGGCAGTAAGTGTCATGTGTCTTTATTATGGCAAGTACCCCGTTCCATTTTTTTGGGGTCCACCCTGTATAATGCTTCATGTTAAACAGTATCTCCAAGTGCTTAACACTATTATTACCCCTGTCATAGTTTAATGTGCTAGTCAGCACATAATGTGTGTGCACCAGCTCCACTCCCTGAGGAGCATACCTTCCAAGCGGCTCTTGGGCAATGAGGATACCACTTCTACACAAATGTTCAAATATTCATAAGAGATTCCCTATTTATTTATGTTGTACTCACTCAAACAAGCACAAACTCAAACATTGATATGCCCATGCATTCACAAAATACAAACCAAAGGATGCTACACTCACACTCATCTTACTCCTCTTTCCCTTTTCTCATAATTCCTTAGCATATTTGAAAAAGTAAATATCAAAATATGGTAGGCTCTCGTGAGGGGGGGGGGGGGGGGAGTTTTGAATCAGGAAGTGAAATTGCCCTAATCAAAGGTCGATGCCTCATTCCTTAAAAATGTATCATTCAAGAAATATAGGATTTACAGTTTGAATATCACATTATCTAGATATTCAATCTTATAGAAATATCTATCACTACTACCGGTGTTTTTGCTAGTACCTTCTGGATGTCACATGGAAGGAGAAAGGGGGCAAGGGGGGGGAGAAAGGGTGCAGGAGAAAAAGGTGCCATCTCCGCTAAAAAGTGGACCTGCAGCATACTTGCCAACATTTGAATTTTGGAAAGAGGGACAAAATTGGCCGGGGGTCCAAAGTCGCAGCATAATTGCACAAGTGTGCGGGAAGTGCACATTGCAAGCACAAAGTCCATTGCGACAGGGGTCCAGGCCTTGACGTTTTTGAGTATTAAATGCATTCTCGACCCATTTTTCATAATTCTTCCAAAATTACTAGGTAAGATTTGGTCAGATTTACGTTTAAATGTTGTCTCTATACATTTAATAAAGTAAAGTAAAGTTTAAAAAAAAAATTTAAAAATATATATATAATTAATTTTTTTATTTTTTATTTTTTAAACTTAAAAATCGGGACGTCCCGATTTTACACTTCTAAAACATTAAAAAAACGGGACAATTCCGATAAAAACGGGACAGTTGGCAAGTATGCTGCAGAACCAAAGTGATATTCCTACAAATTTTAATCTGCCATACCAAATCAATTTGCCATCAATAATGTATCTCTTCAAATCTCCTGTTAATGGAATATTGTCCAAAGTGGTGGCTGAATTAGAAATGAAATGGTAAGGATCCACTTTGCAAACATAAAAAGTGATTCTGCAGAATATAAATGCGCCATGCCAGATCGATTTGCCGTCAATACGACCGAAATGCCCCGAGAAAGATAAAGCAATTAATCGATCTTGCCGGCACGCTCACTTAGCGGGCCTAGGCTGTATACACGCTTGTATTTCTGGAGATAGATAGCATCGTGAAAGATGAGAACACCTCAAATTTCAATTCCATTTGCGAAAAAAACAAATTGCTGCGATTTTATGCATTGATTTTCTTTCTTGTGGAATTTTAATCTGTACCACAAGGGAGATACCAAGGGCAAGTGAAATTTAAAATTCATATGAAAATAAATCCTTGTTATGCCACTGGCACGGATTTACAACTTCTTCATACATGCTGGTTTAAAGAGGTGTGTTGAATTTGACGTTTAAATGGTTAAGAACATCCAAAGGTGAGGCACAGTGTGAAAGGAAAGCGGAGATCAACTGATACAAAAATCTGAGGGAAAAAAATCGCTTCGGAGTTGTTGGAATGAAAGGAAAACAAGAATTCCAGCATTAAGTATTTTCCAAAAAATATATGTATTTGGTTTTGTATTAAGTTTAATACTATGAAAGGTTCTATAATAGTTTTAGGTTTTAGAAGCATTGTGAATGCATTAACGTGAAGTTAATGCACTTACGTACTTATGTACTTACATTGACAGAAAATTGCACGAATGTCAACTTATTTTAAGGTGATCTAGGAAACACATCAGTAACATACACTAATACAAACATGTACAAATAAAAATAAATATATTAATATTCAAGGCAGCTTCAAAACCCATTAGAAATTGTCTTCAATCTATTTAAATTCATTTTTTTTTAAGTCAACATAAAAACTTACATGGAAAATTATGGCACGTAGTATGCTACACCTCCTACGCATTGTATCACTTACATTCTGCAAAATGTGATAAAGAATCGTCTTACATTGCCACGTTGGGACTGAAATTAAAAACCCATTTGAAAGCTAGAGACATTATAATCATTATCAACCTTCAGCCGCCCCTTCTCTCCTGCCTCTAACATATGTTTGTAAGAATCTAAAATGATATATTAAAAAATAAGTCTATATTATCACAAATTGTTTTTTAAAAAATAATGTATAAGAACTTACAGACAATATTACCGCACAAGCCATACTGGGCGTCCTAATCATGATATCCACACTGTCACTTATTGTATGAATTTGTATGAATACACTTGTATGAATACACAAGTTTGCACACATGGTGCAGCTTAGGGGGGCAACCCCTCCCCCTTCATGTTTGAAGTGCCCTCTCATCCAAAATGAGGCTTCTCCACTCATGCCTACTCACCCAGAACCCCTTCTCAGAGCCCCTTCACCCCAAAAAGCCCTCACCAGTGCCTTGAATTCACCCAAAACAAGGCTTCACCACCGGTACCCCGGCCATTACCCCCAAACAAACTCCCTACTGCCCCCCGTGCCCCCCTTACCCCCAAACCTTCCCCATTGTCCCCTCAACCAAAACAAGGTCTGAACAATAGTGCCCCCTTTCACCCGAAAGCCCTGCCTAGGGCCCCATCACTACAAAAGCCCTCTCCAGTTCCCCCAGTGGCCCTCACCACAAAAATACCCCATGGATAATTCCCCCCCCCCCCCCTCCCCCCTTCATTAAAAATATCCTAGATATCTCAGTGCAGTTTCCAGCACCATCTGTTGATGCAAACAATATTAATTACACGGGAGCACATTGTTTTTCCAGTCAATGTTGACCCTGCCGCTGTTTGGTTTCCTGTTTGATTAATATCACTTTTCTTTCCACTCCGCCGAACTGAGTTCCATCCTAGACATATTACAGACCATTGCATTATCTTAATGAATGGCGACATACTATTTGCTTCAGTGACAAATGCTCCAATTTATATCGCCATGTTATCTTACAGTAAAAGTTTGGGTTAGAGTTAGTGTTAGTGTTAGGTCTGCTTTCAGGGTTAGTGTTAGGTCTTATTAAAGGGTTAGTGGTAGGTCTCATTTTAGGGTAAGGGTTAGGGTTGGTGTAATTACAGACCCTCTACAATTTCTGAAAGGCGGGATACCAATCGCTCCAGTGACAATTGCCCCACCATCTCTTCCAAGGGTTTGCCACCGTTAAATGAATGAAAGACTTACACGTGGCGTCCTAGTAGGAATGCATGGCACTTGTTGATTAGGCTAGCGTGGGTGGGGACTATTTACAACAGCTGTGGCATGTTTGTACAAATAATATGATAGATCTTTCCCCACCCACACAAAGACTCGAAACAAATTTTCCCTAGAGATTATAGTGATATTTCCATTTCAATTTCTGCATGTTTATTGGAAATTTATTGATAAACAACTGTCACTCTGTTTCTTATCTCTTGTAGGTTTCAGTTAAAATGTAAATTAGCATCATAATTCCAATGGTGGAGAGCAGATATCATATTGATTGGTTTTATTTATAAACATTCAGTTATATGAAAATACCACACACTTAAATAATATAAGTAAAACATTCATCCTAATCATGTATCAATAGAAAATGATTATTTATAGTTATTTATAATCATACAAAATATTATCAATGTCTATATTTTAATAGTTTCTGAGAAACTTCTAGCGAATGTGTATACACGGATGAAGGAAGTATATTATTTGTCTGTTTTTGTGTTCACAAATACAAACAGAATTTCTAGAGAGATCTTTTTTTATTCAAAAATAGAGGAAGTGTGCTCTATATTCTTATAACTAATCTAACATTCAGGACAAATGCTGAGACGTGACATTTGCAAGGTGGTTATATGAATCTTTTGGGACAAGGATCCATTATATGAATGGTCATTTCATCTTATCTCCCTAATATCCTTCTTCTCCATCATTTTCACTTACCTAGTTATACTCCTCATTCGTTATCCTTCATTTCAAACTCTTTTCCCTTCTTTCATATTAGGCGCTATATAAATCGCAAACATTATTATTAATTATTATTATTACTTGAGAAAGTGATTTTTTACACGATAATTTCATTTGCAACCCAAATTGCATCTCATGGTCATTCTGGGATAAATAAAACTCCTTAAATCTTGTTTATGGTTGTTTGTCTGCACTAAAAACACTTTATAAGATTTCCTGTAATAATCTTGTTTTCACAGTTTGTAGGTTGAGGAAAAAAAGGGAGCTATTTCTATTTTTGTACTTCGGAGATACTGTAATCATGTTTAAAGTTTGTGAGCCTTTTAGAAACCAAATGTATGTCTCTTTTATTTTGATAAATGGTATTCCAAAAAATTGAAATAATTATTATCTGAAAATTTGGTATCACATAGAGAAGGCTCTAACTGGCAAGATGGTATAGGTAACTCAATTTAGCAAAAATTGACTTGTGTATTTTCCGTAAAACAATATAATAAAAACAAGGCGCAAGAGAAAAATTGAAGTTTTCAGATTATTTTGTTATATTTGCACAAACTTATGCATTCCCTTTAAAGTGGCGATGACACATTAATGTCTTGATCATCCATACCTCTAGCATTGGCACATGTCAGCACAATTCAATCATTCTTAGTAAAGCAGACGTATTACCAATTTATTATAATGTCTTTAATAATGGCACGTGCATTCTTGTCAGGGCAACTTCATTATTCTTAGGAAAGCAGACAGATTATAATTTAATCTGTTTTGCTTCGCAGCCTTAGGACACATATTATTGACGTTTCACAAAAGTAAACAGGGTTTTCCCTTTCCACCAAATGCTTTTGTACATTAACCTAGATACATTTTCATTCTAATGATAGGGAATTTTGGAAAAAGAACAATTTGCATAAAGACACGAGTATCCAGATAAACTGGCTGTAAACCTAGGTTATGTTAACTCGCATTTAGTTGAAATTTGATTGACAGGTACACATAAACAAATCTCCAGAAACGCGATCGTGATCACAGTTTGCGCAAAGTCTTTTTCCTCGTGTGAAAGCAAGGCAACAGAATCACTGTGATTGTAAACATGATTACAATCATGATTGCAATCATTTTCTTGTTTTCTTGTTTGTGAAAGGGCTCTTAGATAAGTTTAATATTGTGAAAGTCAAAGTCTGCTATGGTTCCTCCTTCTTCTTTGCTTTCTATTAAAGGTTATGAAGAGAATGGTTCTTTTTCTTTCTTTCTTTTTTTTGTTGGGGGGGGGGGGGGAAGGGGGGTTAGTATTTTAGTTTTCAAATCCATGTGAAAGTCGTTCAAAGTCTTTAAAGGGTACCACCACCCAAAAATAATATTCTTATAAATGAAAGGTAACATCTTAGTAGTCCATTCCATCAACAAGTTCACAAAAATATGTTTCCATAAAAACATAATTGGAAAACGCATCACCATTCTAAAGCATGCGTTCATGGGTCTGCAATGTACGATGACTTCTTTGTCCAGAGCGAACGAATCGTCCGGGATTCTATTGTCTCCAAACGTACGCGTGAATAGCCTTGGCGCACTCGCCAATGTTTGGCCCGTACGGAACCAGGAAATAATAGTGGTTCCGTAAGTGGTGGAAATGAATTGCTTTGTTTATGAATTACACAACCCTTTGCAAAATGTTGGGTATCTATTTGATATCACAAAACGGTACCAAATCATATTATTATGTGTTGTTCTTTGCCTGGTGGTCCCCTTTAATAAGGACTTATAAATGAGAATGATTTCCATCCAAAATATCAACAACAGATAAGGGTCAGAATAATATATAAAGTAGTTAATAATTTGTTTACACATTGAATTAACCAGTTCCATTTGAGATTATGCAATCCCCATATACTATATACAGGACCAACCAGATTCCCGTAGACGATGGGTCAAATCAAATTCCTTTCTATGATTTCCTCATGGGGTACAACACTATTTTGAAACAAACTCATCTAATTTGGGGACAGAAGAGAACAATATTTGGAAAGAAAACATAAGAACACGTCCAAAATGGGGTCGAAATTGGATGAAGCTTGGTTTAGAGTAAATAGCTCTGGGGTGACAAGTCTCAAGAGACTTTCATCCCATTCACATCCAACACGAGATGCTTTCTTGCTATAAGAGATATGACCTGTATAAGATCTCCCAGGTACAAATCAAAAGCAAAAGAAACGGCTCAAATTTGAAACCACACTGTGAATGGTATGTACAGTATGCATGAACTTGCATTGAAAACCACAGTGCACTATCTAAAAATTTCTACAAACCACTGATGTAATTCTCAGAGATGTTTTGTCATTTCTTTGTACTTCTTCTTATTAAGATGAATATGTAAACATATTTAAACAATTCTGCAGCCACGATGTGAACAGGGTCTATCCATCAATTTGCATGAAATACCGCAGCGCACTATTATGACCTCCTTTCAACAAACCCCTGTCGCCCTTCCCATCTCATCTCTATGGGATGTTCACCACAACTATCCAGCGATGGCGGGAAATCATTGGATTTAGAGGAGACAGGAACGAACAAATGAACAAACAATATCATCTCCCTTTAGGAGAAGTCTTCGTGTTGGTGTTCAACCTCATTTTCTTCATTTATACCCAATCCACACAGTACCCCATGTTTTTTTTAAAGTTAAGTTTTTAACAGTCTATATTTGCCACTGCGATATGAACAGGGCATATGCATACATTTGCATAAAATACCACAGTGCACTATTCTGACCTCGTTTCTTCAAACCCCTGTCGCCCTTCTTATCTCATCTCTCTGGGAGAGGGTCACCGCAACAATCCAGAGATGGGGGGACAGCATTTGATTTAGAGGAGACACGAACGAACAAACGAACGAATGATATCATCTCTCTCTAGGAGATGTCTTCATGTTGGATTTGCATCCTTCATTCATCCACAAACCACATGTACAACCCCAACCATCCACGTCTTCTTCTCAAGAGCTCATTCATTTTCTTCATTTCTATGGTATTAACCGGTTCCCTTCGATATTCTGAAATCTCCATAGACTATGTACACAATCCACCCGGTTCCCGTAGTCAACCCTCCCGCATTTGGCGAGTCTCACGCCACCACGCTCATTCTCCCGGTTTATGAAAAAACCTTCCGCCAAACGTGTAAAATGATAATCTCCCGCACCAAAATAAAAACGAACTATCGAACGCGTTTGTTTCCATTGTGGTTCAACTGGTCCTGGTCTCAGTCTCAAAAAATGTTGAAAGTACTCGGTCTCGGCTTTGAAAATTTTCTATGGACAGATATTTTATTATCAAATGGTATTATTTTTCTTCGCTCGGGGCTTCCCAATTCTCGTTTAAGGTAAGCTAAATAGTACAAATATAAGTATATATTTTACGTGTCCGCCACCTGGGCCACCAGGAAAACGATAATTTCTTATATTGCCTACAGGGATTATGATATCTTACAAGTGAATCAGGGATCTCTAGTTGACAAATTTGAAGAGAGAACTTAATTTACATCATGCCTGATTCAGGAGATAAGAAAATCTCATCATTTTGACTAGATTTAGACAATTGTCTCGTAGACGAAAAATTTAAATGCACGGTTGTTCCAATTTCAACAATAATCTAAACATCCATTTTAATGTAACAGCTTCCAAAAATAAAATCACAATTTATTAAATCTACTATTTCATTCCATGTTGTATCTTCAATCAAAAAAGGAGGGATTTATACTTCACTTTTGTGCCCACATGATTGAATTTTCTACAATTTCCAATTATTACACCGATCTATCTGGCTCCAACTACTGATCAGCATGAAATCTAAAACTATGTCTAGTGGTATCTTTAAATAGAAATATGTAATGATACTATATCTATCATTCCAGAACAGGGTACCATGTGGTGAATGTACTCTGTCTGATTTCCGAGATATCAAAGTATTTACTATATTTCATTTGATTTAAATGAGAAATATGTAAACCCACCATTTTATCCTATTTTTAAAAGTTAATTTCTCCACGAGACAATTCATAGTTTATTTTTGTCTGACTTTAACATTTTGGCATCAAATATACATTTTTGAAACGATTACCCAAAGCTTTGAAACTTGTTCCAAATGTATTTTGACTGATATATCACTGTATGTAGTTCACTTGTTTTTTTTCTGATCCCCTTGGAATACCAGGATTGCCATGTCGTGTTTTTTTTTCTGATTATGGGCCATCCATTCATTTGCTCAAAATACATTACTGTATTCTTTTTCTTGATTTCTTGAATAGAAAATATAAATCAATCAACCAACCAACCAACCAACCAGTGTTGAGTCTGCAAACAAATTTTAGAGAGACAGTTAACGAGGATGCATCTAACATGTCTCCACTCTGATTTCTTCTGAGTAGTTTCTCCAATAAACCAGTAGTGACCGAAACCCTACGGCCACACTACCAATCGTGACCCAATTATCTGCCCTTCTATCTCGGTCAAGTAATATATGGTCACCCAAGGCAAGGGGGGCGAGAGCTTGACCATGACGTAGGACCAGCCCTAGTTCCACTGATCTCTAGATATGCCTAGATAGAGCTCCATCATGTAGCAGGACTTAGTCCCAGTTCCTAGATATGTTAGGGATAAACCTTTATGGTTGAATAAGTAAAGAAGGTTTTTGTGCTCTGCCATGCCCTTTTAACTTGTGTTATTATAGTGTATCTACATCAGTGAGTTTAGAGCCAATCATTCTAATTAGCTTGGTGACTTGACTGGGTATCGTGTCCCTAAGCCCAGATCTTACATTACCCAACCTTCTCCATGTTATTCTAGTATATGGACATCAGTGAGTTAGAGCCAATAATTATAATTACCCTGGGCTGAAATAGGCAAGTTTCATGCCCCATAACCCAAGTTATGTTCCCCTATCCTTTTCAATCTCTCTCACACACTTGTATCTAGTTTCTCCATTTCTGCTTCCCTACCCTAAAGTAGGCCTCACTGACCTTTTCTAATAACCATATTACATTGCATACAGGACTCCAGTGAGTCCTCTATCAACTCCCTGCCAAAATGGTTGGCAACATCTCTGACACTGGTCTCCAAGCTTTCAAAGGGCGCGTACATGCTCTCCTCCTATCCAAAATTTGATTGTTAAATGCTAAGTCTTTTAAGTGAATTTATGTTATTCCTATTCTATGTTTTGATATTTTATTTTATTTTGAGCTGCAGCGAACCACTTGATTGGCCTTCCGGAGCTTCACCAAAGCTCTGGTGGGCTATTGTTCGCAATTGCATATTATATACAACAACAAAATGATAATAAACTCTATGAGGATGGGACATCTAAGTAGGGAACAGGTTTAATAGAAACAGACACAGGGCACTAGTCTGTGTTGCCCTCTTCTGTAGCATGGTTTGTTGGCCCATTTTCATACAAAACCAGAGCAGTCGCTGGTGATATTGCCATCTACCACTACAGTGTACTTGTATTGTAATTCATTTTGTCAGCCATGACTTGACCATCTAATAACTTAAAAGCGATATACAACCACTTGAAAAATTTAAACCAAGAAAGGGGTTCTTTTCTAGCATTGCATATGTCACAAGCTAACTGTATCAATGTTTTACTTTTTGTCCTATTTACCTTTTTTACCACCATTTTCCTTTTGTCATGCATGGCATGCAGCTACACTGCGGGTAGCCATTTTGAACTAGTTTTGTTTGTGTGCACTGCATAACAGTGTGTATGTTGAACAGTGTGCAAGGCAGTCACTCAATTGAGAATTAAATCACCTTTAAGTTTGTATCAACTTAATCTCAAGCATAGCTCAAGAGACAGGAAGGATTGCATTAGTAAGGGGAGATGAATAGGCCCGGAAGAGAAGGTCATGGGCAATATCTCCATCTTAATGCAACCTGTTTATTCTCCTTGGCAAGGGGTGACATAATAAAGGGGGCGGTAAGGGGGGTTGGAGGCGGTAATTGCACCCCATCACCTTAAATCAAGAAAAGTTTTAATCAGGTTAAAATTGATGAATAGGAACAGAAGAGAATGTCAAAGGTAATAACTGCATCACTTTTCACTATACCCCTTGACAAGTGATGACATAATAAAGGGAGTAACTCAGGGGAAGTTAAGGGGGACTTGGATGGGGTAAATTATGCCCCTTTTCACCTCCGATCAAGGAAAGTATGAATTAGTTTATATTTAATGAATAGAAACAGGAAGAGAAGGTCAAAGGCAATATCTCCATCTCAATGCAACCTGTGCTATGCCCCTTGGCAAGTGGCGACATACCAAGGGAGTAAATCAGGGGAAGTTAAAGGAGACTTAGAGGGGGTAAATTGCGTCCATTTCCACCTCCAATCAAGGAAAGATTACCTGTTAGGGCTGATGAAATAGGACATGAAGACAAGGTCATGGGCAATAATCTCAATGCAACCTGTTATGCCCCTTGGCAAGTGGCGACATTACCAAGGGAGTAAATCAGGGGAAGTTAAATAGGGCACTAAAAGGAGACTTAGAGGGGGGTAATTGCGTCCATTTTCACCTCCAATCAAGAAAGATTGCATCAGTTAGAGCTGATGAATAGCAACAGGAAGAGAAGGTTCATGGGCAACATGGGCAACCTGCTATTCCCCTTGGCAAAGGTGGTGACATAATAATTGGAACTGGGGCAGTGGTTGAGGGGGGTTGGCAGGAGAATGTGCACATCTTTCCACCTCCAATCAAGGAAATTAGTTAAGAGTGATGAATAGGAGAGAATAGAAGGTCGCTGGCAATAACTTTATCCCAATAAAATCTACCACTTCCTTTAGCAGATGGATGTAGATAAGAGGGGTAGAGAGTGGGAGGAGCACGCAATTCTCACAAAGGAAATCTTCACCCATTGTCATTTCAATATAACCTTATATTTCCTCTGACAAGTGAAATTCGATAAAAGCATCTATCAGCCTCTACAATCCACCCCAGCCTCAACTGTCATCTCAATACCTCCACCAATGTCCCTGGCAGAACAAATGTAACAAGGAAATGATTCCTCTCTACCCCCCCCCCCCCCCCCCCCCCCCTCAGCTTAAACTGTCAACTCAATTCAACCATCGATTCCCTCCGGCAGCAAAAGAATACGACAAAAGCCTTCCCCTCGGCTATCAAAATATTTACAATGACGTTCTTATTACTCCGTTGTCGTCATTCCGCGGACGGCCTGTCTTTCGGTCGTGGCGTCTTCTCGCAACGTGATACATTGTTTGTTACAAGCAAACTCCCAGTGCAATACATTAATAAAGACTCCATTCCAGGAGCGTATTAAAAAAAAGAAAGAGCTCTAGGAATTGTATTCACTCACTGTGAGTGTAATGTCGGAAAGATAAACTTCCCTGATCGCATTTAATCTATTTTTCCTGGAAGCAGGAGATCATTGCTTTCTCTTTCCAATTGTATAAAATATAAACAAGTCTATCACGAGAAACCGAATTTAGCTAAGAATAGCTTTCCTGTTTGCATTACCAATTGCATTGTTTCTCCTGAAATGGTTAAAATGGAACTACATTATAAGTGCACAGGTTATTTATTTTTACATTTTTATTATTTACTGGCTATCAAACTGATAAGCAACCTTTTATAAGGTCTTGAATAGTGCAAATCCCCCTGACATGAATGATTTTACTTGTGACATATTCATTTCTGAATGTTACTCTTGGAAAATGTCAAGGGCGCATACAAACACACAGAAAAAGCAATGACTTTTTAAACTTGACGTGCTGCGATTGCATGGATTAGAAGCGGTATCAAGAAGGGATGAAACATTAACTCCACTTCAACAGGAAGTATATGGGCAATTCCAAGGTAACAGCGTGACGGTAGGAGGGTGTTTCTCACGATGAAAGTCTAAATAACTCACAAAATAAAAATGTCCAGAACCAAATTTTGATATGCATCTGTTCCCACTATCCTACTAATTATTTACAATAGGAAAGAAAATAAAAATTCCCACTAAATTATGAATTATGAATATCAATATCTGCGGTAACAGCGTGACGGCAAAAAGACATGGGTTTCTTACATGGTAAGAAACTAAGCAAACTCTGTGAACTACAGGAACATTTTGCAATTTTGTCACATTGATTCTTTGTACTAGACATCAAGCTAGAACATCCAAATAAAAATGTAGAAAAAATCCAATGTTCATAGTAAATATGATATCATAAACGTATCTGTGCACGGTAACAGCGTGACGGTAACAGCGTGACCTCTGAATTGTACATGTTATATATATGGGAGATATTGATGAGATGAATAAGATTATATAATTTTGATGTCGTCATCCAGAATCTATACAGAACTAGATGAATGGGTAATATAACCCAGATGCTCTGAAATGATGGTTCGTATGACACAAATTTGCAGCCTAGCGCCCTCTATTGATCAAAAATGTTTTTGGACAAAACTGAAATTCTTATCTTTTTCAGAATTTAGTTTGAGGAACCATCAAATATCAAACCCAAAATACAAACTTAATTGCAACAATGAAATATTAGACCTTTGACATCTGACCTTTGACCTTATTTCTCAAATTAGCATACAAATGTTTAATTTTATGTGGCACATTGCATATCTACAAGTGATTTGTTTCATGTAACATGATTTCAATGTCAGTAAGTTTTTGTGTTTGAATTGGTAATTATCCGAGTGACCTTTGACCTGTGCTCCAAACATTTTCATAGAATTTTCTTTTATCTACAGTACTCTTTCTAACATTAATTCTGGCATTTTTTGTGAGATAAAAAAATAAACTACAATAATTTGACCTGTTGACCTTTGACCCCATGACCAAATTCTATAATCAGGTCATCTACTTCACTGAACGCATACCAGTATTAATTATCATGTCATCCTTCAAGGATTCTTGAAATATCTTGAGAATAATATATTTTTTGCATATTAATTAGCTGTGACCTTTGACCTTTGACCTCATTGCCCCAAAATGTATCAAATAATCCATACCTCTGAATACATGTCTTGTACAAAGTTTGAACAGAATCCATCCAACGATTCTTGAGATATTGCAAAAAAAAAGTAGGTTGCGTCACGCTGTTACCCAAAAAGTAACAGCGTGACCAAATTGATATTGCTTAGATTAATTAGTGGTAAAAGATAATGCTGCTATTTAGCATCCATAATATAGCCCTATGGGTGAATGAAGAAGAAACAAAAAATAATTTCATTCCCATTCATATTTTTCCAGAAATATTAAAAATACCTGTTTTTAGGGTAACAGCGTGACATATAGATGACTATAAATGAAACAGTCACTGAAGCAGAACAAAGAGCGAAAATGCCGAAATAGATATTTATCTGATAAATTGAAGTAATGTTCTTACCAACACTGAAAGAAAATTTTATGAAAACCTATTTTTGCAGCTCTTTTAAGCTTAATATTTACAAGTATATTTTGTGAAAATAATTGAAAATTAATTTATGCTAATTAATTCCTATGAAATAATAGTTTACGCCAACATTTTTTAAAAACAAAATGCATTTCTGAATAGTTTAATCTTTAAGCTTTAATTTGATACCAAATATGTTATGATTCGACGAATTTGAAAAATGGGTGCTTATGTCAATGTTTGCTTGGAATTGCCCATATGTCACTATCTGCAGCTGAGTGAGGTACAGACTTAGACAGGTCTACAGTTTATTTATGAATATATGTAAGTCGAGTAATTTACTTGGCCTTTTGCTGGGTACCAAGCACAGTGATAAACAGTCTTCATTCACCTGAACTTCCGACACATTTTACAAACAAGAAATTCTTTGGTGGAATGTCGCGTGTGAAAATGTCAAGGCCCTGAATGAACATGCAAGTGAAAAGGGGCATTGTCACTTCTAAATGTACTGTTATGTAGCACAGAAATGAAAATACATGTAGATATCTGTCCAGTCCTTGAATATAGAAAATATTGATGATTTTTAACTGAATTTTATATTGTGTTTTTAAAATATTCAATCAATTTTACAGCACAACTTACTGTTTTCGATAACTTAAGGTCAAACTTAAAGTTTAAGTTCTATTTTTTTTTGTTGAGATAATTATCAATCCTATTAGGCGCTATATAAATTGAGTATATCACGTATGATTATTTTAAATCTTTGTTAAACATCGCAATGATATGCACTAAGTTCAGATCTACTGCTGATGGTTGATAATACACAAGCCTGGATAGACTGTTAGTTTTAACCCATTGCCTATGAGAACCTGGTAGGTTCTGTACTAAACTCTATGGGGATGGCAAAATCTAGTCCAGTAGGGAGGGAACAGGTTAACCCAGAGAGGGTATTGTCGAGTCCACACCTTTAATATTGAGAGACAGAGCGGTGCATATATTTAACTAGGTGGGGGTCGGGCATTGTTTTTTGTTATTGGAGGTGGGGGCAAAGTGCCAATTCAAATTTGTGGAGAGCAACCGCCCCACCCTTGTCTCCTACTTCCAACACATATATATATATGCCACTGATAGTGCTGTCTTTGTGAACTAACAATGTGATACCACTAAACCTATTTCCCCACATAAATAAATTGCAATTCCCATCAATACAGTGCCCACCAGGTTCCCTGTAGACAAAGGGGGTACTAATGAATAGCAACGTCTACAGCTCATTATTACCAGCTCTGATGAGGATGAATCACAAGCTTCATTAAACATGATTCATTAAAAAAGATGGGGTAGACGCTTTTCCACTTAAAAAGATACTTGCTCTTCCTAAATTTAGCCACTTGAAGGACATCGATTATCAGTAATGAATTTAAGACCAAGATGGGAACTGGTAAAGCATGCCGGATTAGGAGAGACTATGGACTTTCCCCCACATGTATTGAGTTCTTTAAAAAGATGTAGATTGGCAAAATGTTATGTATTAATAAAAGGTAAGGTTTTTTACCTGCACGTAACAAACTTCTGAAAAAAAGGACAAAGAAGTGAATACTTCTGCTCCAAAACGATATACTCTGTCCCTAAATTTATAAACACGGATGATATCTATTACCATCATTATGCGAACATACGGGGGAAAAAAGAGGACACCAAAGTACCACCTGTGGCAAGGATGGTAATGCTCAAAAGATTTGCAAAATAGCATGTATCAATACAGGCTAATGTTTTTTGTCTGCACGTAATAGACAAATTTCTAAAAATAGAACACGGAAGCAAATAATTCTGCTCCAAAACGATACACACTGTTACTAAATTTAGAAACATAGATGCTATCTATTACCATCATTATGCTACCATACAGGAACAACAGGAAACCAAAGTCCCACCTGTATAACATGCTGCATACATAGCAATGGCACGGATGAGGCAATGCTCAAATGTAACTTTTTTTTCAATGTGGCCCCGGTGAGCGAGTTCAATAAAGGACTTTTCACAATTTGGTGGTCCGTATTGGCCTGAATTGGGTTGGATTGTTGACAAATGAATACACACTACCACCAAACATACATTGATGGAGCAGTTTAGAATGCTGTATCAAGAGACACTAATGATATTCCCCTACACGTACAGACTTCTAAAAAAAGACGATAAGCAGCAAAATGTTATTTACTGTATCAATAGAGGTTTTAAAAGGATTTGCACTGCACGTAATAGACACATTTCTAAAATAGAACAAGGAAGCAAATAATTCCGCTCCAAAACGATACACACCGTTGCCCAAATTTAGAAACATGGATGCTATCTATTATCATCATTATGCTTACATACACGAAGCAGCAGGAAACCACATACATACTGTAGCACTGGCATATCTAGCCCAGGCAAGGCTAAAAATTACTTATTTTGTCAATGTGGCCCTGTTAAGCAAGTTAAATCAAGGACTTTTCACATTTTGGTGGCCCGTATTGGCCAGAATCGTGTTGGCTTCCATGCAATAACAAAAAAACACACACGCTACATGTACTAATACACATACATCGCAGCAGCATTACAAATATACACTGTTCATACACATAGGAAGACAATTAAATACAAACACATACATACATGCACACAGAAAGACAATAAAATACAAACACATACATACATACTGCAAACAAACATATACACATAAAGACAAAAAAATACAAATACATACATACATACTGAAAACAAACATACACAGAAAAACACATGCACACACACACAGAACAACAATAATGCACAAACACACACACACACACTGCAATCACACATACACTACGCATACACACTTACAGTCACACTACAAATGAAATACATACTGATAAGAAAGCTACATAATGACAGACATATTACATACAGAAACACATACATGTACATCATTTGTTCTTACCTATTTGGACTGCGATGTCAGTAGGAGTGAAGCCCAGAGACGAGGCATTGACATGGAATGTGACCTGATTCTCTTTCACTCTGCAAATTGGCAACAATAGAAAAGAACAGAAATAAAGAAAAGCAATAAATTAATATCGTTCGAAATAGAATATGTGACTACTTTTAGTTGACCCGATTTGTCTTTCACTTTCCAAATTGGCAACAATATTATAAAACAGAAATAAAGAAATGCATAGTATAAATATAATTCAAAGAAGATTATGTGACCATAAGAGACCCGACTTCAGTTGTGACTTCAACAATTTAGTAAGCTGTCCATTTAATCAATGAATTGAATGCTAGTATTAAGTAATTAAACCAAATACAAACTGAAATGCTTTAATTGTTTACTTCAATATTAAAATGATTACTCCCAGGTGTACGATGCAGTAAATCTTGACTAATAACAATATCTTAGAGGCCAAATGGTGATACAGTTATAAGAACGGGCAGTTATTAATGCATGGATGCTTCAGAAGTGCAACGTATGTCTTTTCAAGCTAAAACATACAATCTAGAGTTTTCTTTCCAAATCCAAATGGAATCACCTGCCTGCGCTTGGCAATTCAATTCCTCACAGTTGAATTACGCAGGAAACTGTCAAAGGTAGCTTATTGGAAAAGTTTCAACCCTTTCAGCTGTTTATAATAAACACAAGATGGTTTAAAAACTTAATGAAAAGTCTTATTTTCTGGGTTTGTATTCATTAAACTATGTTAGCTTTAGTTTCATGATATCACTTTGCTGCTTACTTTACATACGGAACTAAGCAAACAGAGTTTCATGTACATGGGCAATGTTACCTAAAATAGAAGAACGGAAAGAGAATACATAGACAAGCAATTAGTAACAACATGTACGACAATCAAATGGGCAATCTCTGATGAATAAAGATTAACAGATAAGACAAGCCTCCACACTAACTTTTTTCTCTACTGGCCTGTTCAGGCAAGTAGAATCATAACTTTTCACATTTTTCTAGCCCAAACAGAACGTTTACTTGCCCATTGACTTCTAGCTGAGATATACACGCTAGGAATTACACAAGTCTCTCGTAGTTAACCAATGATTTATTTGCCCGATCGGGCAACCAAACTAGGTCATTTATGAAAATTGACTTGCCCGACATCAATTTGTACTTGCCCCGGGCAATAGGGCAAGTGTTAGTGTCGAGCCCTGGATAAGATCATGTGTCCCAAGAAAGCTAAGAACCCTTTCACAGTATACCAGAAATGCTAATACATTTAATGAAAGTAGTTTCATGTTTACTAGACAATATAGTTGGCGTATTCAATAATAATGGAGTTCAATCATTCAAGACACGTGTGAATCAATCAGCACCTTTTGACAAGAACATCAAGTATTTGAGGGCATTCAGAAATCTTAAGCTGCTGTGAACCATTGATTGGCCTATGAGGATGTCTTTTATAGCGCTCTTTGACTATATTGGAGTTATATTTATATCTCACCTTGTGGGCTATTGACAAGTGGGACAGCATGTTTAACTACAAATCTATTGAGATCACATCTTATGTTAGACCGCCTGATGCACCGTGATAGAATCTAGAACCATCTTCCAAATTCACTCGCTTTTTTCTGCCACTTGTTGATTTCCTACGTACAATATTTGCAAATCTTTGATTTCAAAACCATTTCAGAAAAAAAATCTGATCATCCATAATTCACCAAAGATACATGTTTATTTGAAAATAAACAAAATTTGTAGATTATTCATGGACAAAATAAAGCAGCTTACTTCACAAATTATCAACAATTATTTTTTGCTGCATTCCAAAAATGACAAAAACTTACCACAAATATATGTAGTGTGAATCACCAATTTTTAAAGAGTTATTCCCAACAAAAACTATTCTCACAGATTGGATCCATGGACAACAGAAACTATACGCACGTGAGGGTATCGCGCAAACAAATCACTCAAAGCGCCGCCCGACAATAGAATCATGAGATCCACTAGGACACAAACAGGAACGACTTTCACTCTAAACCACTGCCATTCTAAAATACCGCCGGAAGGGAGGACAGAGAGAGGGATGGATGCTGAGCTATTTTGGGATGATGCAGTGATGGAGTTAGAAGAGGGGAGAAGAAGGGCAGAGAGGATAAGAGAGAGAGAGGGGGGGGGGGGGGTAAAAGATAGAGGGGCGTAAAAGAGATGGGTAGAGTTGAAAGGACGCGAGATAAAAGACGATAAAGAGGATATGATAAGATAGATAATGAAAAGCAAGGATGATTTAGAAAACAAGAGATTTCAAGCTATTGTTGGGTGATGCAGGAATGTGGAAAGGGAGAGATAGGAAAATGATACAGAGGGGGAGACTGAAGATGGCAAAGTGGCGAAGGGGATGGGTTAAAATGGAAAATGAGGGAGGGGGGGGGGGGTGAGGAAGTGAATGACAGGGAGAGAAAATAAATCAAAGTAGGTGGACTCAGATAGGATACAGAGTATGTGAAATGATAAAGAATGAAAGAACGAGAGAATGAGATTAAAGGGAAAGTAAGAAAAGAAGAGATGATGCAGGGATGCAGATAGTAGGAGAAGGAAAAAGGTAAAGGTGGAGAGATGCAAGAAACAATGACTGACAGAACAAAAGTTAAGGTAGAGAAAGCGAGGGGGGAAACGAATGGGGACAGTTTGGGCTCTAAATCACTGATGATCTAAAGACAGAGGAAGAGAGGGCATTCTGTGCTATTTGTGGGAAGAGGGCCTCTACCTAGCAGAGAAGTGATAGAAGGACCTTATGGATGAAGAAAGATGAAGAGAGATGGAAAGAGGGACGGAGACTAAAATAAAATGAGGGACAAAGACAGGAAAAGAAAGCTAGGGAATTAGAATAGTAACATTTACATAAGAGGAAGGGAAGATAAGATGGATACGCCCAATTGAGAGAGAGAGAGGGGAAGAGGAAAGTTTATAGAACGATGGTAAAAGGGCATCGAAGATTTATGAATAAACATTTATGGGTAATGAAGTGCACTTAGGTGCTTAATGTTCACATTCTTCGGTCTCGAGATAAATTGAATACAATTGATGCTTGATTCTTGATGGCTCCATGCTTTAACTCATACAAAACTATTTGATTTTGGCAAAGCATGCCTTCTCCCATACACCACAGCCTAGGTATTTTCATGTCCTTATTGGGTTAACATTCTGGGATATCTAGCAGATTTCCCTTTTTTTTCTTCATTAACCCAGCTGAAGACAAAAAATAAGATATTTTAGGCTAGGGTCTATGAAAATGTTGGTTATAGAAAAACTGAACCGTCAACAGTGGGTTAAACATTACTTGCAGACCTCATTTTCCTTCTCCTCTCAATTAAATTACGCCGAGGAAACGCATCTAAGGTAAACAATTAAAGGCTCTAGGGAACCTAATTACGTGGGCAATACCGTGGTCCTAAATTTATCCAATTGTTTTTCGACACCTCCGTGTGACTTATGAGCCGGAATTAACGATTGAGGGATTTATTTTTGGCAGGTAATTTACCATCCTGATTTGCTTACGGCAGATGGGAAACTGCAGAGATTTATGGTAAATACAGCAATAAAAAGCGCAGGTATTGGAAGGAAATAATTATTAATAATATATGAATTTCAAGCTTATATAAACATTAAAAGATCAAGAATGAGACTCTCTCCTTTGCTCAAAATCTTGTCAATATATTATCCTACATGTATCGAAAACTGAGTTAGAGAATAGATATAACAAAAACTAGAAAGTAGGGACAATGTACATATCTTAACAATACTTGTCTTTATGGTCTTTCCTATCTACATAAATATGAATGCATAAATACACATATTCACAAGTTTTCTTATAAACAGCAACAATAGTTGTCTATAACAACAACAATGGTTGTCAACAAGAACAGCAACATTACTAGTAGTTGCCAAGAAATTTGCTTCATTCTTAGGTAGTTTTACTAATGTCTTAGCCAACTAAAATTGTTCATTGTTACAAGAAAGTTAAAGTATTTTGATTTAATGTATTACATTAATACTGTTTTCACATCTTCCTTAGATCAAAATAACATCAACCCGTTTCCTTCGAGTTTCTGAAATCCTCATAGACTTTGTATACAACCCACCTCGTTCCCGTAGGCAAGGGGTTAACCTGTTTCCTATTAGATATTGTTAATACAGAACCTACCAGGTTCCCATAGTCAATGGATTAACATGTTACGTACTGGATATTGCAATCCTTATAGACTGATAACAGGACCTACAGTCAATCGGTTAACAAGCTGTTTCCTACTAGATATTGCAATCCTCATAGAGTTAATACAGAACCCGCCAGGTTCCCATAGTCAATGGATTGACATGTTTCCTACTAGATATTGCAATCCCCATAGAGTTAATACAGGACCCACCAGGTTCCCATAGGCAATGGATTGACATATGTTTCCTGCTAGATATTGCAATCCCCATTGATTTAATACAGAACCTACCAGGTTCCCATAGTCAATGGATTAACATGTTTCCTACGTACTGGATATTGCAATCCTTATAGACTTAATACAGGACCTACATGTACCTGGTTGCAATATAGGCAATCGGTTAACAAGCTGTTCCCTACTAGATGTTGCACTCACCATAGAGTTAATATGCCTACAGGACCCACCAGGTTCCCATAGGCAATGGATAACCTGTTGCCTACTTTATTTTGCAATCCCCATTGATTTAATACAGAACCCGCCAGGTTCCCATAGGGCAATGGATTAATATGTTTCCGGTTTCCTACTGGATATTGCAATTCCTATAGACTTAACACAGGACCTACCTGGTTGCAATAGGCAATCAGTTAACAAGCTGTTCCCTACTAGATTTTGCAATCCCCATTGATTTAATACAGGACCCACCAGGTTCCCATAGGCAATGGGGTAAATGATATATTACTTTTTAGGAGATCAAAATAACATTAACCCATTGACTACAGGTCCTGTATTAACTCTATGGGGATTGCAAAATGCAGTAGGGAACAGGTTAACCCATTGTCTACAGGAACTTGGTTGGTTCTTTTTATTTATTTATTTATTTATTTCCAGTATGAATGACATGATGCAAAGGTCCAAAGACCAACAATGATCATGGTACATTGGTACAATAACAATAATATTCATAGATACATTACAAATACACATAAATCTTAAGCATATCATAATTATGCACAAAATCTGATGCACATTAAAGGTGCACCTGTAAAGTGTCAGATATTGCCCAAAATGACATTTGAGACTTCAATCCTGTACCAAAATCATTGTAAGATATGTCCGAATGATGTGTGAAAGTTTCCTGGTTAAAAAAGCAAAAATATGCGTCAGCCTTTACAACGAATTGCTGTAAGACGTTTATGACCGTTCATTAACGCTCTTGAGCTGAATAATAAATATCGTCATACTAAAGGGGCATTTAAAAAAATTATTAACTATATGGGGCTTGCAAAATGCAGTAGGGAACATGTTAACACATTGTCTACAGGAACTTGGTTGGTTCTTTATTAACTCTATGGGGCTTGCAAAATGCAGTAGGGAACAGGTTAAGAGGTACTTGGTACCTTTTTTGCTATCATGCAAAAGATTAGTTGGACGGGTGAGTTATGTTTCAGTTTACATTTATAACCTTGCAAAATAGACTGACTCTAGAACATTCTAGAATCTTAGAATGATATGCAGTATACATTATTAACATTGATGGGACTATGTAATTTATGTATGTATTAGTTTCATCATAGATCTGGAGGGGCTTTATATGGGTCTCTGAAGAAATGTCGCTAGACAAGATTTGCATGCAACACAACAGAAAGTGGCATGGCATAGTATGTCTAAATGATTGGGAAGGCTCATGAATTCTTGGGGGGGGGGGGGGGGGAAGTGGGGCACATTCTATTAATTTCTTTATTTTTCAAATTCCAACCCTTATGTTTGTTATTGTTTTTGGCCAAATTATTTGGGGGAGGGGCACATACTGTATGCCCCTAGTGCCCCATGTAGCTACCCCACTGATAATGAATAATGTTTACATCAGATGATCTATGGGCGATATCTTTAATGAACATGAGGAGGGCAATAAAGCACATCAATCTTGTGACTGTAGCGAGACCCGGGGAAGGGGACAAGAGTACACATTGTGAAGGTGGGGGGAGGGGGGGAGGGGGAGGGGAGGGGGGGGGGGGGCAGCCACTCTCAAAGTTACAATAATTAATTTAATTAATTTCAAATTAATTTTTCAAATTGAATTGCGATGCAATCTCGCTATATACAAAATGGCAATGGGGAGTTGCTTTGATCATTACACAAAGGAACATTGATAGTCATCCAGTCTTCAGGAAGAGTTGATTGAGCCTATGTTCTCTGTCAGCCAAGCTCTCAAAGTTACAATAACTAATTTAATTAATTTCAAATTAATTTTTCAAATTGAAATGCAATGCAATCTTCCTACTCGCTATATACAAATGGCAATGGGGAGTTGCTTTGATCATTACACAAAGGAAAAATAGGATAGTCACCCAGTCTTCTGGTAGAGTTGGGTGAGCTATGTTCTCTGTAAAGCTTTCTGTTTTTTCTAGCTGAACAAGGCATCGTGTAATTGTTGTATTTCCTTCATCTAGGGTGTGTAGCTCTGCATAAGTTAATCATTGCCGGCAGAATAATTTTGATATTGAAATTAACAATATAATGTGACTTAAAGATGCCAAATAGATAAGAGGTGGGAAAGCCAAAACACTTTTGATAGAATGCGGATCGTATAGCTGCACCACAAGCACACTTGTCAATCACTTTGCCATTGTTTCATTAATTTAATTGTCAATTTAACCCTTTGAACCCTGCAGGCCGCTTTTGCGGCCTCGCTGAGAAAGTAAAATAACCCTAGAGGCCGCTTTAGAGGCCTCACGTCATGTGACTTATTTTCAGCTCGACATGTGACCCCCCTTTTGATCAGGTGATCAGTTACGGCTTTATACGGATTTGTGATATAGCAGGCACAGTTTTCTTGCATTTTGATCGGAGAAAAAGTGAAAAATGCGGGGAAAATGGCAAGAAAAACAGTTAGTGCTCGTGCACTAATACTGGGAGAATCCGCGGAAGACATTGATGACTCTGAATATTGTCAGGGTAGTGATTTTGAGGATAAAATGGATACGGAGGATGAGGTTGCAGCGGCTATGGTGGTGGATTTAGCGGTTCCTAAGCACCTCCAGCCCGGTACAAGCGGGGTAGATCATAGACGGTGTGCCGATGGAGCAAGTGGTCATGGTCAAGATGGTGAATGGTGAATATTTGTGCATCGGGGTGAATATTTGTGCATCGGGGAGCAAAATGTCAATTGCTATGCTGATTGGCAACAAAAAGTGGCCTACTGGTTGTAAAGGTAGAGTTTATGTTCATTTGTGTCACCTATATTGATAAGAAAACATATTTGGCCCATAATAAAGAAAATTTATTTCATAAATTTGACATATTTTTGACATAAGTCAAATATGCAGATTATGTCAAATAAGTCAGGGTATAGCTCACGAAATATGCAAATAACTCAGGGTTCAAAGGGTTAATAATAATATATAAGTACTATTCAGTTGAGTATTATAGCATTTTTGCCCAGTCAAAAAGTACAACATTGTCCACTCCCTAAGGAGTATTCCAGCCAGTTACATGATAACAGGCATGTGAGTGAGGTAAGAAAAAAAAAGAGGAAAGTCGCGGCGTAATTCCACAAGTGTGCGGGAAGTGCACATTGCGAGCACAAAGTCCATTGCGGCTGGGGTCCAGGCCTTGACGTTTTTGTATTCTCGACCCATTTTTCATAATTCTTCCAAAATTACTAGGTAAGATTTGGTCCGATTTATGTTTAAATGTTGTCTCTATACATTTAATAAAGTAAAGTTTAAAAAAATAATAATAATAATTTTTAAATTTTTAATTTGTTTACATTAAAAAAAAAATGCGGAATTCCGCGTTTTTTATATTTCAAAAACGCGGAATTTCGCAGAAACGCGGAAGTCTCACACAGAGCTTATTTGTGTATGGCAAGTAGGGAGGTTTTCCCCCTTTCCATTGCCCCAACCTTTAGGCTAGCTATGCTATGGGAATCATGACAGGTTGATTTGTATAGCAATAAGGAATGTCTTCTAGAAACCTCTTCTTGCTTTGCTATATGTTTAAATATGTCACAAACAGAGGGCCCGTTCTTTAAGCCATCGCCTCTGAGATAATTTAATTTCCGTATATTTTAATACATGCCATAGCAATTTATACAGTCGGGGGGTTAAACGATGTAGATATGAATTGTGGAAATGTTTGTACAATATCTCTAACATGATGACCCCTCTTTTGAACCCATTGCCGCTTATATATTGTAATGTACATGAAGCAGATACATGGCATACACATTTTCAGAGTAAGGGGGTTAAAATAAACCTCTTTGTGGAACGCATGCTCTTCATGCCTGTACAACTCTCATGTAAACCCCTCTCTTATATACTCACCCATCGCCAACTTGTATACAGTGTACTTTACATGAGTACATACGTGGCACGTACATTATCAATAAGCAAAGAGTTAAACGCATATCCCTTAGTGGACCGCACGCATGCCTGCGCATGGCGGATGTGGCTTTAACAGAATGCGCATAACAACTCAACAGATCAATCCTGTTCAAAAGTTGGATATAAATAGAAGTCTTACAGACTCCTGGTTAATGTGGGTATACGGCAATCCTCGCTTCATTAGAAATGCACTTTCTTCTTATTAAAGGGATCAAGTAAATATGCTGCCACATGCACAATCTGACAAAGGGTTGATAAAATGTGAATATTATTAAAGAGTGATGTGTGAGAGTTTTACAAACTTTTATGATAAATAAATATCATGTGGCCAAGTAATAACTGAAAATAAAAGCAAAATATTTGTTGACTCATTGCTATTGGTTCACATACAGTTAAACAAATTCTCACTATTTTTTTACAAATTAATTCATACATACTTCAGGAACAAAATGTAACAAAAATAGTCATACTTCTTGTTGAAAGAGGAGAACAGCAAGGCATGAAAGAACCACTAAAGTTGTTATTGATTCAATTTCAAAACATCTCTAAATCAAGCCTCTACAATAACCCTTTTCTGTACTGGCCCATTCGGGCAAGTAAAATCATAAATTATGACATTTTACTTGCCCAATCTAACTTTTACTTTCCCAATATAACATTTACTTGCCCTCTTACTTCTAGATGAGATTTACATATATGAAATCGCATTGTTCTCTCTTAGTTGAAAATTGTTTTAGTTGCCCAATCGGGCAAGCAAACTAGACAATTTATTAAAATTTACTTGCCCGACTCCAATTTTTAATTGCCCCGGGCGAGCGAAGTTGGGCAAGTTGGGCTGAAAGAATATTGTTAACTTACTGGACTTCTGAGAAGACATCGTAGGGGAGATCAAGGAGAATGGCGATGGCTGTCACAATGTTCTCTGCTTGTTCTTCACCGATCCTGCAAAGGATAAAAAGAAAGAAAATGCAATGCTAGCGGTTAAAGTAAAGCACAAAATGAGCACAGGCTCGCGGGCCAGAGGTCACTGAAATTTATATTATCACAGCTCTCCACAAAATATTATTGCCACGTGAAACCAAACAGGCAAACATGGGCGATTTTAACACAACATTTCTTCCCTGTAATTAGCACGTTCACACCAACTCGTCAATTTATACCTGCGATTCAAGAATCTACAGCTACACGTTTCATCGCCAGTTGATTTTTATTCCATTAAAACATTTTTTTATATTTTAAAATCATACCTAGCAGCGCAATTCTTCACATCCTCGACAATGAATAAAATAAATGTACACATTACCTGAACAGCGGCTCACACAAGATGGTTTTATAAAAAAATGTAGTTTGTAATTCGATCATAAACCTTGTTTGAATTTGCTCCAAAACGGAAGTATGTATACTATTCAGATAATTGGTAGACAGAGAAACCTGAACCAACGGATAAATACAGCCATGAAAACTGATACCTCTTGCCCTAAAAACATAGATAGTATATCACATATTCCGCATAATTCATTAATTAATTGTGCAAACAAATATATAAATTTAAGTGATTCAATCCACTATTCATTATTGCATAAACAGCCCACATGTAGAAGAATGTACATGAATGTGGTTGGAAATGAGTTCATTCAGAATGAATATGCAGCCCAACCTGCTCTAACAACCACCTCTCTATAAAGACCACCAGTGTGCATTTAGCTCAACCTGACTATAGAGACTAATTAATAATATATAGCATTTACAGAGCACCATGTATATACAGGTACCCTATTCAGAGGCGCATTATTACCCTTGGTCATCAGGTACAGTTCAAACCTGCACAATTATCTTGTGCACCATCTCAACTCCCAGGGGAGCATACTAGTCCAAGCTGCCATATGATGTAGAGCGCTACAGGCTAATTTAACACCCGACCAAGTACCCATTTATACTCCTGGGTAGAGAGCAGCAATGTGGATTAAATGCCTTGCTGAAGGACATAGAATGTTGGGGCATTGATTGGGTTCGAACTCAGGTCCCGAGATTGAAAGTCAAGCGCTTATCCGATCGTGCCACAACACCTCCACAACTAAATGACTGTGAAGGTTACGAAGGTTAACAAACTACCTGCTTATAAATGTCACCAATTTAAATTCAGCTGAACCTGTGTGTAGAGACCACCTGCTTATAAAAACCATCATTCCTTTATCCCCCCAAAACACTTTACATATAAATGAACCCCTCTATAGAGACCACCTGCTTATAAAGACCCCATTCTTTCATCCCCCCAAAACACTTTACATATAAATGAACCCCTCTAGAGAGACCACCTGCTTATTAAGACCAGTCCTGGATAGGGGTTACAAACATCATCAATTAATCCCTTCACGACTGGTCCCTGAAATATTCTGGCTTTGGTCTATGGAGAATACATGTTGTAGGAAAATCTGTCCGTCCCAAACGGGTTAATACAAAATAGCAGCTCTTGTAGAGATGGGCCTAAACTACATGTAGTACACAATTAATTCTTCCATTTATTAACCATCGTAACCTTCACAATCATTCAGTTGATTACAGTGTATACAAGTTCCTTGAATTAGTCAAACATCACCATCATCAGCAATTTACAAACAAATAATCTATAAATTATCTAGTAAATGCGACTCACCTTCATAAACACCTTCTCTAAAGCAGGGTCACTTCACTAATAATTAATTTGCTAGGTATTTAAATAATAAAGTTAATGGGATAGTGATCCTCTAGAGAATATCTATCATAGTTGTAAATTAAATTGTTGTCAAATGCTGATGCTGACATAGCAGATGACGTTCCACTCATAACCAAAACGCTATACTATGTTTTACATTATCTCACTCATTACCAAACCAAAATAAATCTCTCTACATAACAAATTACACACATTTCCTGATAGTAAATCAATATGCCTTTGTGTAACAGATGTTAGATGGTATTTTTTCGCACCTAAAGCAAAACCATTTTTAAATTATACACCTAAAATGGAACACTTTTGTGAGAGTGGCCCAGATTGTTCCTGGGGGTTGTTGGTTGATCAATAGCCTGGCACCTCAGTAGTGTTTGCGTAAGCGCACAGCTGGTGTAATAGGAGCTATGCCAGTATGGATCTACTATTGATCATAGTCGTTGAACCAAACTTGTTGAGGGGGTACTACATACTTTGCCAACCCATTGCCTACGGGAACTTGGTGGGCTCTGTATTAAGTACAATAGGGATTGCACAATCTAGTAGGGAACAGGTTAATCCATTGAATACGGGAACCAGGATTAACTGTATGGGGATTGCACAATCTAGTAGGGAAGGTTAACCCATTGCCTATGGGAACCTGGTGGGTCCTGTATTAAGTCTTTGGGGATTGCACAATCTAGTAGGGAACAGGTTTACCTATTGCCTATGGGAACCTGGTAGGTCCTGTATTAACTCTATGGGGATTGCACAATCTAGTAGGGAACAGGTTTACCTATTGCCTATGGGAACCTGGTGGGTCCTGTATTAAGTCTTTGGGGATTGCACAATCTAGTAGAGAACAGGGTTACCCGTTGAATAATCATCACATATCTAATGCAGATGGGAACATGTTAGCCAGTTCAGGACTGGTCCCAAAAAGTACTTGCGCCAGGGTCTAATGAGAATGCATGCTATACCTAAATTTAAAAAAAGTCTTGAATGTGTTAATTTATTTAGGACGGGTACCTAAATACTCGGGCCGCAGAGTCTTAAGGAGAAAGCATGTTTTCTACCCAAACCCAAATCCAAAAACCTGTCCGCGCCGCTAGCGCTGGGCTGGAGATATCGACAAGCCCGCATACCGGAGACCACGAGGTCAAATATATCAATTAGTAAGGAGTTTCCTGGCCAAATTTGTATAATCCCATATTAGTAAAATTATATTCTTTCACATGGTTGGTAATAATAGCGTACATTACATTTTTTGTGTTTTGGGCATTTCACACTACTGTCATTTACCTTTAATAACCATCTCTGATTTCATAGAGAGGAGGGATGACCAACCTTATGATTCTAAAACAACTTTTGTTTCTTTTAATTACAATACACAATCAAAATATGCTTCAAAACACCATTTGGTGAAAATATAAAATTTAATATTTTGTGATTCACTTTTGTTCTTTATTAAAGAGGCACAGCTGGCGTGTTGGAGCTCAGCAAGTAATGATCTAATATTGATTGTGGCTACTGGACCTGAAGCTCGTTAAAGGAATCTAGAAACTTATTCTGAATCAACCAAACTTACATGTACAACGCTAGTGCAGGGCTTGACACTACATCTTGCCAGATTGCTTGGGGCAGGTAAAATTGTTGATGGGCAAGACATTTTTGTTAAATGGTCCAGTTTGTTTGCCCGATCAGGCAACAAACATTTTTAATTTAAAAAAATAGAAAAAAATGTAATTCATTATGTCTATAAAATCTCATCTCAAAACAAGCCATCAATTTGTCAAGTAAATTTAGTTACCTAGCATGATTAATTTGTCTTTTGTTTCTGTATCATGATTTTTTTTTTTTTTTTTTTTTTTTTTGGGGGGGGGGGGGGTGGGGGCAAGCAAATTTTCTGTTCAGAGAAGTACAATTTTAAAAATCATGATTTTACTTGCCTGAATGGGCAGGTAGATCTAATTTTTTTAAATTGTACTCAATGGCTCATACACAGTAGAAATAATATTTGTTCTTCTTCAAATTACATCATTACTATCACAATAACTGAGTGGGAAAAGGGCCAGTTTCATATACCTATTAGTAAGTGGAAAAAAATGAAAGAATCACTAGATTTGCAGCTGAGATAATTGATTCCGAATTTTTTTTTACTAGAGCACTTTATTATACTAAAATACCATTTAATGATTCATATTTGTTCAATGCAATTTACTCTATTTGTTTTATTCCCTCATTGCTTCATAGGACTACCAAATGTTACATGTATGACCATCTAACTAATTGTGCCTTTAAACTGCGTGGAATCACCACATATGGTGAAAATTAATATTCAATATCTAGTGATTCACATTTTCCAATTCTATTTTTAATATTCTGCAATTGACTGGTTACACCTGTTACCAGTATAACAGGAACAAACCAGTGGCTACAGACAAAACAAGAACATTTCCGCTAGTTATTTATTCATCATTTTATTTTTAGATGAAACTGGCTGACCATCAGTCATATTAATTTGAATAAGAACACGGAAATTGAAAATACGAGTACTTGTCCATGTATATCATGACTATGAATCAGATGAATAAATGCAACATTTCTTTAGTGTGTGTCTATTTTCAGCCTAAGTTATGTTTCATACTAAAATACCAAAACAAATGAGAAAGAGAGATGAACAAAAAGAAATGAATGGGTCCTGGGTAATTTTTTTTATTGAGGAAATAGAAATATGAGTATAATAGGATACAGATAAATTAATCTAACTCAAAGGGATAGTTCAGTTCTGGTCAAACTGAATGTTAGTAACCAAAACTTGCACCATATCAATAAGAAAAGTGTACAATCAGCTAAGTAAGAACCATTAAACAGAAAATTGCGAATGTGATCTTTTGTTAAAATGATGATTCAATAGAATATATGTGGGTTCCCACATTTATTCCAATTGGATACATTTATTGATATTTCAGCTGTTTCTCAACCGATTTTGATCAAATAAAGTTTGTTTTATCTTTAAAATCATGTGCTCTTCCAAGTATACCACTTATTTTTCCATTACCTCACATATGGAATATTTCCTGAAGCGCCCTCTAAACCAAAACTGTACTATCCCTTTAAAGTTTAAGTTTGGAATGTATCTATTTTCACCCTATGCAATGTGTTATACTGAAATATTTGGAAAAACAAATAAATGAGAGAAAAGGAGATGTAAAAAGAAAATAAGCAGTTCATGGAAATAAACTAAAAATGAAACAAAACAAGAACCTGATTCTTTTGAACCTAATATGATCAGAGTTTATATGTAATCTATATGAGCCGAGGGTCCAAATCTAATCTGAAGACAACCGCAAATCTCACACATACAAGATCTGTGCCAACAAGTTCATGTCCTTTCAGACGAGATGACGATAGTCTTCGTTTAGAGAGTCTGTCATTTCCCTTTCCAAAATGTAATCAAATTCATGGTCTCACCTCTTAAATATTTAAACTAGTTTTATCTACACTATTTGGCTATAATGAGAATTAGTAAATTCTTTATTCTTACTATAACAATTTTTAATACACAATTTGAAAATATGCAAAAATGAACTGTGAAGACTGAGCACTAGATCCTCCACAGAAGTTTATCAAAAAAGCCTGAAACCTAGCCTACTTGCCTATAATTATGTATATGATCAGTCATCTAATGCTGGGGACCAAATCTATAATACAAAAAGGTTATAATACAGCTCGGAGTGCCACTCATTATGTCATGTAAAGGTGATCTACACTTCTTTAAAAACCAATTGCCTTTGTGAGCCAGGGTCCATATTAATTAATAAAACCGCAATGGCTACAACTCCTAGATTTTTCCAAGCCATGTCTTGATCGGGTTAAAATAGGTCTCTAAGTGCCACATATATGCCAGAGATGTTGGACATCTATAACTCTATTTCACAATATTGTTGAGCAAATGTCTCTGAATTCCTACACCATCAAACAATAAACAAGTGACATAGACAAGGGAGGGGGGGGGGGCATAGAGGGTGACAAGGGATCCCTACTTGCCCCCTTATTCATCCCCCAAAATAAATAACAATAAAATAATAAATGTTCTCTTTTTAATGGGTTGCCCCTCCCCCTTTATGGAAATATATTCACACCTTCCCCCCCCCCCCCCCCCCCCAAACAAACAATCTGATTCTTTGTTGACCTTGTCTATGCCCTTCCCGATAAATCAAATTGTTTTTCCACCGTACTACCGTAGTCCCGCTTCCCTTCCGCCATATCGATTGTCATCTGTTGTTTTGGAGGACTAGAATCAAACCAGGCGATATGATTAGAACATATTTCATCTCTCCCTGTTTGTATTCTCTTCTGTACATCTCAATTATGTTGGACATAGATCTATAAAACTCTATCTGTCAAATCTCTGTGGAGCTAGTGCAGTATTAAAGTGTGTTTACATTCCCAAGACATCACTTTATGAATTAGATCTTTCCCACAAAGCCCTGCTTCCGTTTGGGCTGTTGATTGTCATCTCAACGCTGTTTGGAGGTCTAAGATAAACTGCATATATGGATTTTCATTTTAGCATTGTTTTGGAGGCCTGAAATAACCTGGTGATATGATTACATACATGTACGTGTGTATTTCATCGCTCCATCTCATACCCTACATCACAATGACCTTCCCACTCCATAAGACCTTTTTTGTATGAGACTTCCATACTACCTTTCCATACTGCATCATTAGACTGGTCCACTTCTGATCACCACATATCAACCCGTTTCCGTCGAGTTTGTGAAATCCCCATATACTTTGTACACAAGCTACCCGGTTCCCATAGTCAATGAGTTAACCTGTTCCATACTAGATTTTGTAATCCCCCTACAGTTAGTACATATCCCACCGGGGTCCTGTATGCAATGGGTTAACCTGTTCCCTACTAGATTTTGAAATCCCCCTAGAATTAGTACAGGGCCCACCAGGTTCTCGTATGAAATAGATTAACCTGTTCCCTACTAGATTTAGAAATCCCCTTATTTTCTTATTTTGTCCTTACTTTTCATCAGGTTTAATCACAATTATCTTGATGTTGTAAACATCGTTCTTTGCATATAAACTATTCCTGTGTACATGTCTACCCAAGCCTCAATATGCTGCTATCCATCATAGTGTAAGTGGCAAGTAAACTTTGAGGCCATGGTTTTCATAATGGAGGCAAACTAAGACTCTTAGGCTAGTCTTTACTTATAATGAAGTAGCTTTAAAGGACCCCAATCTACCAGCTGCTGCTTCTATGGGGTCAGAAACCATTTGTATAATTGTGAAACTGCCATTTATATATGTTATTGTGTTTTATGGTTTATAAATACTGAACTGAACTAATGAGTTAATTTGAACCCGTTCAGGACTGATTAATTTTACTATAACCTGTATTTTCCATAGACCTGTGCCCGAGTATATGCGGGACCAGTCCTGAATAGGTTAATATTGTATGCTTATAACCAACTAATGAAGAAGAAATAACACTGTAAAAACATATTACATGCATCTAGTGCTTATGTCATTACGTTCACCTCTTTTTATATAATTTTATATTTTTGAAATTTTGTTGGAAATGTAAATAAACTGTACTGGACTGAACTGAATTTTTAAGAACATACTGCAAGATGTTTTCTGTATGCTCAAGTACAAAAAAAAACATAAAAATGCAACAACAAAAAACAACCACCATCTGCAATAAATCATGATTAGCCTGTCCAGTTTGATAAAGTCTATTTTTACACTAATGGATTTGAATATCTCTAATTGCTCATCTCTTGTTGTTAGAAATAACAAGAATGAACTCTTCAACTCCTGACCAGTTTTACCAACATACACAGAACAACACAACACAGGGGTCATAACAAAGTAGGTCTCATTGTCTAGACCAATTAGGCATGAACATACTCGAGTTGTTATTGCGATAGTAAAATTGGTTTGTACGTGAATACGGAATCTTATCCACGGTAGATTTAATCCTCTCCTTCTTGGCATGATAATTATAAATCATGAAGATTCATGATTAATCGTCTGATCAATTGATTGGTTGATTAATTAATCGTACAACCAATTAATTGATCAGACGATTAGTCACGACGATTAGTACAATCAATTAATCAGTCGTACGATTAATCGTGAATCTTTATGTTATGGGGCCCAGTTGTTATTCTTGAATAGTACAATTGGTTTGTACATAAATATTGGATTAGTAATATTCTCCACAATAGCTTTAACCCTCTCCTTCTAATAGCAAGATATCAGCTTTGACGGTTCCATCGACATTTGCTACCATGACAGGTTGCTCCATTATGAAAGGGATATTAAAGTTCTGGTTATTATAAAGAAGACTTCATTTTGTTTTGCGAGGAAGTGGAAACTAAGTGTGGGTATGGTAAAACTCATAATGAAAACAGAATGTTTATCAAAATTCATTCAGAAACAGCAGCCAGAGTTATTAATGAATAAGATAAGATAACATGAATTTTCTATGAATTGGTAAATTAGCGGTGTGAGCAATTGCATGATTTGGGGAAATGATATAAGAGAGTTGTTCTGACTCCTTTATACAACCTATCATGCAGAGACTGAAAATAATGCAGCCTGATGTTACATATGTTTTTCAACAACCAACACTAGAGGGGGCTATTGCACAACAAGGTTTATTACAAACCTGCATTTACATGCATGCCAGAAAATATGTGTTTACAAAGTTCTCCACAAATGAATCGCTTATTCAAGTATTGAATCAATTTGCATCGTTATCTCAATATCAAGATTGGCTGATCACATTTAGCTAGCAAAAAAAAAAAAAATGTTACCTTAAAATAGAAATAAAAACAATCCTGTGATTGTAAAACATGTATTTGCTAGCAGCAAAATACAAAATAAAATCGCACACAAATCACTTTACAAAACAAGATTGATCCTTTGCAATTACTGGCTCTAAACATCATTAATGCCTTGAGGGCATCAAGAAGTTCTGAGTAGACAACATTCATGTTACACATATAAAACATGTTATTGCTAGAATCCTTTAAGATAAGCTTTTATAAAAAACACTTCTTTTGAAAGTCTCCTTTCAGTAATTTCGCTTCTCTTGTTTGTTCAACTAGGAGGACCCGTGCCTGTGGCACCTGGTATACAAAACATCGCGATCATCTGGCCTCAACGTTTCCTGGTCTAGCGCCCCCACTTGACAAAAAATACACAGTTATTTTGAGATCCTTCCACAATCATCCTGGTTCAAAACGGCCCCCAAAATCCGTTTGATGTTATTTGATACCTTTTGACCATTACCTCCCTAAAGGTAGTAGCAATCATCACCTGAAAGATGAGGGACATACCTTAAGGCATGGCGATTTGCATAGCCGGAAAGACAAACAGACAGACAGACAGACAGACAGAGCCTCCTCTTTTAGTAGTATGCCCATAGGTTTTGTCCATAATATTCATGTACACACGTTTGTTGATTATAAGTACTTTATTATACATATTTTGCTATTATATTTATATTTGTTTTTATTATTTGCTGTGTTTAGCTACATTCAATTGTGCCCTAAGCATCTTGTAAAAGACGGAATTTGTGCATTATATAAAGACTTCTTTATTATTATCACCATTACAGCAACAATTCAGCATGAATAATCAACAATATTTGTCAGTGATCAATTCTTTCAATTCCCTGGGGGGACTAATTATGTAACAACCGAATGATGACCTTTTAACAAATTTAAGACTGGTCCCAAAATGGTCAATGCATGTTAAACCATTAAAATCAAATAGTACTAAGTTGCTTGACAATTGCTATTAAAGGGAAATGAAATGCTGGAATTTCCGCTTATTGTTACTGATAAGTACATAAATTCTGTCACTTCTAGTCATATATTTACTCTTGGGAATCACTAATAATAATTATAAACTGTTTTGACTGACCACAGGAGGCTGCCATGTTTTCCAGCAATACCGCTTGAAACTTGAAACTAATCTGAGCGCACATGAGCATGCACTAACCAAAGCGCTTTATGTAACCAATGTTGTTGAATCTGCTGCTATGTCAGTTGTTATGTTACCCGCTTTTGTTAGTGCTAATCATATAACGTTTCATGCGGTACCGTTGGAAAACATGGCAGCCTCCAGTGGTCAGTCAAACAATTGATAGTGGTTTAAAAAACACAAAATTATTTCCATTATTAGTGACACCCAAGAGGAAATATATGACTAGAAGTGACAGGAATTATGCACTTATCCGTAATAGTAAGCAAGAATGCCAGTGTTTGGCTCCCCTTTAAAGGGTACCACCACCCAAAAATAATATTCTTATTAAAGAAAGGTAACATCTTTAGTATTCCATTCCATCAACGAGTTCACAAAAATATGTTTCCAGAAAGAAAAAAAAAAAATTGGAAAACGCATCACCATTCTAAAGCATGCGTTCATGCGGTCTGAATTGCGAAGACTAATGTGTGCAGAGCGAACGAATCGACCAGGAATCTATTGTCTACAAACGTGCGCGTGATTAGTATTGGCGCACTCGCAAATGGTTGGCCCAGATGGAACCAGGAAATAGTAGTGGTTCCGTAAGTGGTGTAAATTAATTGCTTTGTTTATGAAATACACACAACACTTTGCAAAATGTTGGGTATCTATTTGATATCACAAAACGGTACCAAAACATATAATAATGTGTTGTTCTTTGCCTGGTGGTCCCCTTTAACATTTGTCACTGAGCATGTACAATGTAAGCTCCCCTCATGGCTTTTTAATCACACGGTATATGGCGGTAGTTATTGTTAGACTGGACATGTGCTCATCATACTCACGTTTCTGCGAACGTGATGGAGACGTAATCAGAGGATGACGAGTCTTTGGATCTGTCCTCGTCCTTCTCATCCTCCGTGTCCTCTCCTCCACTCGTTGGCATGACAACATCAATGTCACCTGCAAGAAGAAATATAACATTTTTACTTAGAGTCAAACAAAAAGTTTCATTCATTTTTCAAAGTTAATATTTTAAAGAAATGATTTCCGGTTCATCCTATCCAAGTAAATTTTGATTCTTTGCTATTCAAAGCAATCTCTAAATGTGCATGTTACATACTGTGATTGTTGATGTCATTCTTAGTACAGGTTTCATACATGTATATTTCTGGTCTCCAGAGGTGAAAGGTTGATCTGGCTGATTCTAATTGTAATCAAAGACATTTTGCATTTGAATCTGAACACGCTGACAATTATTTACATGCCATGAGATGCTTCGTACAAGTATTTAAGGCAGGAAATGTTTTGCATACATGGAACGTATAGCAAAAAATTTAAATGTGAAATGACAAAAACTTCTCACTGTCAGTAAGGTACACGTATACATGTATATGCACAATTCGTTTTTAATCAATTGGAAATATCAAAGGGCTTCATAACATTGTCCACACACATTAGTTGTATTGATATGTGAAAAGGGCTTCACAACAAATTAAATACATTCATATCAGCCTAATATTCACATTCTAGTACATGTTATATAATGCCAGACAATAAAACTAACACCATCACTGTCAATACCAACTAACCTTATAACTCCTAGCATACATGTATCCTTTATTCTCATGTAACACTTATTCTCTTCATCATTAACATTGTTACATTACTTCTGCCTTTCATCTCAGGTTATTGGTTAGATTTGATTTATTATTTAGGTATAATAACCGTACCACACATCCATTAGCATCGTAGTATAGTAGCAGTACTAAAAAGTTCCCAAAGTGGATCATATTCTTAACCTGTCCCCTTCGAGATTCTGAAATCCGCATAGACTCTGCACAGAGCCATAGTAGGCAAGGGGTTAACATATATTCATCCTCATTTGATTCATCGTTAGCATCATTATTCCTGTCACAGTTTCTCATCCTCACTTAGTATGCCATTCAATATTCGGATCCATCAAAATCTCAACCAATATATATACGTAGCTCAGCAAAGTACAGCAGTAGATTTGTCTGAACACTGCACCTCTTTTGAACACAAGGTGGCGCCGTTAAAGAAACAACCCACTGCATTCATGACTCCAAGTCTCCTATATGGCTAGTCAGTGTGGCTGTGATCATGCATGAAGCAGCACGCAACTATACACTCCTAGGCCGTTACGCTGGGTGGCCAAGCATGCATTTACATGTAGAAGAGTAACCTAAGCCTGATGTAATTTGAGACGCAATGCTATCACTTATTGGCCACTGGCGGATGGGGTCGTGCGTGGGAGCCCATGCATTGTGTATTCAATTTGCCCGCAGCGCAGCCGGCGAGTCTTCGGCCGTGATTCGCGAAACGATTAGCAGCAAGAAATATATGAATAAATAAAGCAGCGCAGTCTCAACTATGCTCTAATGAAAGACGCAGTAAGAAGGAAAACAAAAAAATGATTTATTAAAGCACTTAGGTTTTGGCCATGGTCATCCAATAATTTAAGGCTATTTTTCATTCTGTTATTTCTAAACATCATCTTTGACAACGATTAGCAGCACAAAAACATATCAATAATTAATGGACTTCTGTCCATGGCAAATGCCATGCCAAATATGAAGGATGTTTTTATTTTTCTGATTTTGACTATACAGCTGTGAAATTGACAGTATTCATTTTTGTCACATTGCACAAGAGAATATTGCCCCATAAGAAGTTTCTTAAAAATGAAATTCATAAATTTAAATCATAATGTTACAAAACATCTACAAGTACAGTCGAACCTGCTGTAGTGACCACCTGACCTTAATGACCACCTGTCTATTAAATGACCACTAATCCTGATTCCTTGGGAAGTACTTTTGGAACCTGTTTATAAAGACCCCCTGCTTATGAAGAAATTTGTTTTTCCAGTCTCTTAGCTGATCTTTAAATACAGGTTTGACTGCATTTTTGTTTGTTTGACAGCCTCCAGTTGTTTTTTGCAACATTGCATTATGGTAGTGTTTTTTTACAGGAAAATCAACCATTTGCTCTCTTTTCTATATCAAGAGGTCCATACCTCTAACAACTTTGATTGTTACTTTCACTATTAGTATCAGAACACCTTTTTTATGTTACTTATAATGCTAATATTTATATCTTAACCTATTTCATTATCTTCTTGCACCTTCATAGCAGACGTTGATGCTCACATGCAAGCACATGCTGAACCCCCACAACTCCCCCCAAAATAATAAGAAGGTGTGCTGAATAATCAACTACATGTTAATATATCCAATGTTGACATTTACCAGAGTCTACATGTACATGCAGTCGGCAGAAGGGCACTAAGTCACTTTTTGTACTTCAGAGATAATAATGTTTGATGTTTGGGAACCTTGTAGAAACCCGCTTTAGATCTCTTTTTTTCCGATAAATATCCCCGAATTAGAAACAAGTATTATCTGAATTTTGGGGCAGCTCATAGAGAAGGCTCTAACCTGCAAGATGGTATAGACAACTCAATTTATATTAGCCAAATATTTACTTATGTATTATCCGTAAAAAATAGAATAAAAACAGGGCAGGGCGCAAGAGAACAATTGAAGTTTTTTATTTATTTTTTATTTATGCTTGATGTTTGGGAACCTTGTAGAAACCCGATTTGGATCTCTTTTATTTTCCATAAATATTTCCAAAATTAGGAACAAGTATTATCTGAATTTTGGGGCAGCTCATAGAGAAGGCTCTAAACTACAACACGGTACATAACTCAATTTAGCCCCAAAATTGACTTAACGCCCTTCTCACTCTCACCCCATTGTGATATACATGTATACAGTGTGGGAATTCAAAATGTGTGCAGAATTATTCAACATTCATTCAGGCTTGGGGGGATAGTGGGGTTATACCTAGGGTGCATTTTATTTTCTCATGTTTTTTTATTTATTCTCTCAAACCAGCGTTTTGAATATGTTCCAGAGCTATTATTATTTTGCCTTGACATACGCAAATCATGTTCTTTCCTAGACATACGCAAATCATGTTCTTTCCTATGTGATTTGCATTGCCGTTTCAAAGGATGTTTAATTTTTAAACTAAGTTGCGACAGGCCAGTCTATAAAACAGTTTTATAGACTTTAAAAGCTATCAAATGTGATCACTATTTTCAAAATCCAACCATGCAAAACATGCATTTTCTCTCTTCAGTTTGAAATTCAGGAAAAAGAAATTCATCCAAAAATAAACTCATTATATGCTGCGAGAACTTTGTTCACCACTTCATGAATAATGTTTTTGTAAATTCGCTATATATACCATATAAACACTTCCTCTTATTCATAACTTAATCTTTCTTCACACATATTCTTAAAAAGGGACATTATTACAAAACTATGTCACATTTTTAATTAAATTGTGCGAGCTACATGTACATCAAATAACCTCCATAAGAATTGTTTTCTCATTTAAATCTTTTCTTTCTAAAGACATATTCATCAAAGAGGACATAAATAATAAAACTGTCATATGATTTAATTAAATGTTGTCAGCTACATTAAATCACCTCCATAAGTTTACTTCTTCTCATTTGAATTGTATCTTTCTACAAACATATTCGCCCAAAGTACATTATGATAAAACGTTGTCATATTGTGTAATTAAATCATGTCAGCTACATCAAATCACCTCCATAAATAACCTTTTCTCATTTAAATTGTATCTTTCTAAAAATATATTCACCCAAAGGACATTATGATAATTTTTTGTCATATTGTGTTATTAAATTGTGTCAGCTACATGTACATCAAATCACCTCCACCTACATCAAATCACCTCCACAAGTATCTTTCTCTAATTTAAATCTGATCTTTCTAAAGACATATTCATCAAAAAGCAGGAAACGGAAAAGGAGAAGGTAGCCGCTGAGAAGAAGGCAAATGTTGCACAAAAAAAAAAAAATTCATCAAAAATATTATTTTTATGGGGAAAACTGTCATATTGTTTGATTAAATTGTCCTACTGTTTAATTTTGTGTCAGCTACATGTACATACAGTCACCTACTTGTAAAGTAATTTCATCTTATTTCACATTTATCTCTCTAAAGACATCAAAAAGACATTATTAGAAAACTTTGTTTGACTGTTTGCTTTTGCATCACCTTCATCAAATCACCTCCATAAGTAATTTGTGCAGACTCGTCAAATTTCAATCCCCAAATGTAATCATATTTCACGCTCAAACATAATTAAGAAAGCCCACTCGATTGCAGGTTAATACAAAAACTTTGGGTCTCTATTATTTTGCCTTGGTTACTATGGCAACCGATTTGACAATCTCCATAGCAACCGTGATGCAGCCATGCAATGTTGTTATGGCCGGTGTCTATTCCCTCATCTTATGACAGGAGCAGTCAAAATGAAAGTGTAGGGTTTATTTTGGGCGCACATGTCCTGAGGCAATGCAGGGTGATAATTTACAGGCAGCTCATCTCCCTCTCTGTTTATCTCCCTCACTCACTCTCTTTCTCATAATATAGCCCCACTCCCTCCTGCTCCCCTCCACTCTCTACTTCTCCCCTCTCTCCCCTACATCTACCCCTCTCCCTTCCCCTCCCCCTCTCCCTCCCCTCCTCACTCTCCCTTCCCGCTCTCCCTCACTTTCTCTCCCACGATGTTTTTCATTTGTTTACTGTTTCTCCTGCTGCTCCCCCTCTCCCCGACCTCCCCCCAATGTCTCTCTGTCTTGCTTATTCTATTTTTCTCTCAACCTTTATCTAGTATCTGTCTTATCAACCCATTTCATATCCTTCTCCTCCCTCTTAGTTGTTCCTTCACTTTCTCACATATCTTGTTCAAATTCTTTCTTGTCCAGTTTCCTACTGCATATATCTGCAACCTACCTTTCTCTTACTAACCTCTTCCATCCCTGCCCCATCCGCCTTTCTCTCAAACCGTCTTCCGCAATATGTAATCCCATCTCATTTTATCTTCTTCTCTCCCCTTTTTCTCGTTCCTTTCATTTGAATTTCCCACTCACCCACTCATTTTCTTTAATCTCAACTTTCCAATTGCACATCTGCCACCTGTATTTTGTGTCACCAACTCTCTCACCTCCCCCCCCCCCTCCACCTGTGTCTCTCTCATGCTGTCTCTGTCTTTCTGTTATTCCATCTCATTTCATCAAATTTCTCCTCCTTCTTCCTTGTTCCTTTCATTTCACACCTAACCGGCTCCTTTTCTTTCATCTTAACATTCCAATATACCACTCATCTTATGCCTCACTCATTCTCTCTCTCCGCCCCCTCCTACCTCATCTCTCTCATGCCCTATTCCTCATTCTTCTCATGTAATTCCATCTTCTTGCGCTCTTGTTCCTTTTATTTGATTTTCCCACCTCTACCGCTACTTTTCTTTCATCTCAAATTTCCAATTGTATCTGTCATCCGTCTTTGATCTAACGGTCAGTTGTGACTTTAATAACTGGCCAGGGACCTGATCAACTTTTGATAAGTTTGACAGGAATACAAAGATGGTGGAAATGAGTATGCATTCACATACTAGTGTTGGGAAGCAGCAAAATGTCAACCTATGTTAACTGAAGATTTAACATCCCGCAAGAGACCAGTTATTTGCTCATTAATATTTACAAATTTATATATTCTGTTTCCCATGTATATAATTAATCTAACACAATTCTAACCTTCAAAAGTGAGCACTTTTCTTTTAACTCATGGCTTAAATTGCAGGAACCTGGCATATCATGTACAAAGTCTGTGGGAATGATTTTATTTCGCAGGCACAACTCCTCTGGGGGGTGTTCCACAAAGATTAAAAGTTGAACTTAACTCTAAGTTGGACCTAACAATTATGGAAACTGGTTAGTTTCTTTGTCAAATTGTTGAAACAGTTCTTTAGAAAACACATCGATTTTGATTTTAAAAATCAGTTATAATTGTTGTTGACAAGCATCCTTGAAATGATTTATTTTGTTTAAAGTCTCAAATATTTGTATTTCTGGCTTTTGAATATATTTTATTCCAAGGCTACAAATGGCTTTCCTTAACTGTTGGGTCCGACTAAGAGTTAAGTTCAAGAATGATAATGTGCTATGCCTTTGTAAAAGAAGTGAGACCTCTGGGATCATTACGAGCCATGAAATGGGTTTGATACTAAAATAGAAGTAGAAATACTTTCATAGTTCTTACCTTCATCATCTCCCTTCTTCTCCAAGACATTCAGCATCAGCTCATTTTCCCGCCCATTGTTCTCCTCTGGCTGGAATAATGGCCTTTCAAGATCACCTGGACAAGGAAAAAACAGATTTGCATTGGTTGGTTTAAGTGTAAAATCATCTTTTATAGTGTTTTGTTATTTAAGGTCAAGAAGTCAAATGGTACGTCCATCTAAGTGAAGTCATATTAACATAGCAATTAATTGTCCTGTTTGAACATCAATGGTAATAATGACATAACTGTTGTATGAACTAATGCAAGCCTTAACACAACATATCTATCTGCAATGCAATGAAACAGAGGTATTTTCTCCGAATCAAATGAGACTCTAGTAAAAGCAATTTCCCTCTCATTCTTCCTTGTTTTTCTTGCATTTTTACTCCATTACTCCACAACAATGTCTTTCATTTTCTTGAAATAGACCATCTATCAAAGGAAATTTATTATAATTTGTATCTATTGTCAATTACAGGGTGGCAAATTAGTAGGAAATTTAAGTTATATTAAAACAAAACAATATATAATTTTCTCCCATTTTTGCCACACAAGTGACCTTCCTCAGCGGAAAGTAAATGTTTTGTTATCATCAAAAATCCATCGCTAACTGATTGCCCCCTGTTCCAAGCATGTTCATTGCTTTTATTATTTGTGCCCACCAGGTTATGTAGTCAATGGGTTAACCCGTTCAGGACTGATTGATTTTGCCATAACATGTACATGTATTCTCCATTGACCCCACCTGGGGGGTGTTTCACAAAGATCCTAAGTTGGACTTAAAAAGTATGGAAAGCCATTTGTAGCCTTGGAATAAAATATATTCAAATGCAAAAATGCAAGTATTTTAGACTTTTCATAAATTTTACATGAAGAACATGGAATCTCCTTGATAATAGAAAATATTAATGATTTAAATCAACATTTTATGCCTTTGAAAAAGGACTTTTAAAACAATTTTTCAAAGAAACTAATGGCTTTCCATACTTTTTAAGTCCAACTTAGAGTTAAGTTCAACTTAGGATCTTTGTGAAACACCCCCAGGAGTATTTTCAGGACCAGTCCTGAAAGGGTTAATATCTCTTGACGGAGCAGGAGAAATATCAACTGTTACATTTCCCACAAAATGTTCTGTTTGAAAGGGTTCAGAGTAGTTCACCAGAAAAACAAGTTATTAAATCAGTCAAAGGTCAATATGCCTAGCCAGCCTAACCAATGATCACCGTTACGCTCCGATCGAATCATAGTCCCACTTCCTGCAAAGAAAATGTGAGTCGCTAATTATTTCTCCTGCAAAGAAAATGTGAATCGCTAATTATTTCTCCTGCAAATGAAGCTCTATCTAAACATCAAGCACTCATTTCACATTTGTTTATAATCAAATTAATGCGCAGAATAATTATATCGGTATTTCATCGGTTCACACCAATTGAAGTAAGCCTGAAAGCCACTAAGGGGAAATATGGTAAAAGTGAAAGTCCCTTAAGTATTAGGGGAAATTAGAGAAAGATCCCTGTTAAAGGGATCTAGTAACTTTCTTGACATGTGCAAAAAGTGATGAATGGTTGATGCAATGTATATTGTTGTTATCTCATATGTCCACAGGGTATTGTGTGAAAATTTCAAGTCAAATGGACATTGCATGGCCAAGTAATGAGCGAAAATGCAAAGTGATAGTCACTAACTCACTGCACTCACTTTGTACACAGTAAGAAAAACTCCACCGGAGTTTTTCTTATCTGAATACTTCAATCGTACATATCTTTGTAACGAAAGGGAAATTTGAAAAACCGAAACCTGTCCCATGATTTTATTGGTAATACAAATATTTTGAGGATTTGGACAATGTTACTAAGTCCCTTTAAAGCAATTCTAACCCGCAAACCCACTCTATTCAAGACTCTTCATCTCCATGGGAATTGTAAAGATCTTACAGTGAATGCATGGATTTCTAAGTTAATTGAAGGATTTCTCCCCCTTCGCTTCTTCTATAGATCTTTAAGACCTCGCTGTGAAACCCACACAAACTTTCCATCTACCCTTTTAACCTGTTCCCTTCAAGTGTCTTAAATTCCCCATATACTTTGTACACAACCCACCAGGTTCCCTGTAGTCAAGGAGTTAAATGTATTTACATAAACTAAAATGACAAAGATAGCAGTCTCTTTCCTTTTATAAATCAGGCTTTATCCTTTCATTGAAAAAGCTTTCTTTTTAATGCAGAACACGCTAAATTTGTGCTATATTTGTGTTTGATAATACAACTAGGGATTGAAGGAGATTTATGCTATATAATTGGTAATGCACCCAACATTTTTCAGGCAGACTTACACAAATAAACTTTCTTGTTTTTTGTTCTTTTCTAATGTTAAATTAAATGTTGAAAATTAATGTTGGGTCACACATTTCTGTGTCAATTTCAGCATTCTTTATTTATTTAGAAAGGCAAATATAACAACAACAAAATTAAAAATCATCCCATCCGTCATAGATTCCTACTCATCTTATTTCTATATTGTTTTACATATCGAACTCCACCTTTTATCATTACTGGCGACCTGAACATTCATTTAGACAATACATCTTCACCTCACACACAAAAGTTTAATGATCTTATCAGCAGTCATGCCATCACTCAACTAGTTGATTCTCCAACTCACGACAGAGGCCACATCCTTGATGTAGTCATGGTTCGGAACTCTGGAGATCGTATCCACTTGACGAAACCTAGAGTCACACCTGGTATCTCGGACCACTCTGCCATCTTGTGGAAGCTCAGATTTCCCAAGCCTAGTCGATCCCAGTCAACGGTTGTATGTCGTAACATCAAGGACATCGACATGAGGACATTTGCGGACGACATTACCGAAGCAGAGATCATTACCCCCAGGACAGAGAGTGTAGAGCCTGCTGTACAGCGATATAACTCTGAACTGGGAAGGATTCTCGACAGGCATGCACCTCCGCAAGAAAGGAAGGTCCGAACTCGTGCCGATTCTCCGTGGTACAACAGTGACATTCGCGCTCAGAAGAAAGAACGACGAAGGCTTGAGAGGCAATGGCGGCAATCTAAACTCCACACCGACAGGGAACTCTTTAATGCCCAACGCGACCTCGTTAATCACCTTGTGACGAAGGCTAAGCGCTCTCACTATGTGGGACTGGTTGAGGACTGCCATGATGACTCCAAGAAACTGTTTTCATTGGCCAATCGATTACTAAATCGTCGACAGTCGTCACCTCTTCCGTCTCACTCCGACAGTTCACAAATGGCGTCATCATTTCTTAACTTCTTCCAGACTAAAGTCAAGATGATCTGCGACAGTTTAGCCCCGGACGAGTCACCACACCGCCCGCTCACTTCTTCATCATTCGATTCAATCCAACTTACTTCGCCCGTCGAGATCATGTCACTCTTGCGTAAACTGCCCCCTAAGTCCTGTCAACTAGATCCGATTCCCACAAAATTGTTAAAAGAATGCTCCACTTTAATTGCTCCTGTTCTATCCCATTTGATAAATTTGAGTATTGAACAGGCATACGTTCCTCCTTCTCTGAAAGTTGCTTATATCACCCCACTGTTAAAGAAACCATCTCTCGATCACAATTCCCTCCAAAATTACCGACCGGTCTCAAACTTGCCCTTTTTGTTTAAGATCCTTGAAAGGATTGTGTTTTCTCGTTTGTCAGAATACCTTTTGGCTAATGATTTGCTCGACCCTTTCCAATCGGGTTATAAACCGAATCACAGTGTCGAAACACTCCTTGTTGATGTTTCCAGCTATATTCTCCAAGGAATGGACAACGGCAAATCGACGGCCCTTTTGATGATCGACCTCTCCTCCGCCTTCGACACGGTCAACCATACAATTCTCCTAAACACACTTAGTTCTCTAGGTGTTAAGGGTAATGCATTCCATTGGTTCGAGTCTTATCTCTCGTTCCATTCACAAATGGTCTGCATCAATGGTAGCAAGTCGGAAGCTCTGCCGCTAATCTGCGGAGTTCCGCAAGGCTCTGTGGGTGGGCCAATCCTCTTCTCGATATATTTGACCGGATTGCGACAAGTATTGTTAAAGCATGGCATAAAGTACCATATTTATGCTGACGACATCCAATTCATGATCTCCTTTAATTCAAATCAATTGGCAGCAGAAAGTGCTATTCACCGCCTTGAATGTTGCATGGTTGATGTTCACAACTGGCTGACTTCACATTCTCTCAAGCTGAATTCAGCCAAGTGTGAATTTCTTCTTTTCGGTTCCAAAATTCAACTCAGTAAAATTCATATTGATTCTGTTTCATTCTCCGATCTCACCGTCAATCTCTCAAATTCTTGTCGCAATCTTGGCATTATTTTTGATAGTAATATGACTATGTCTAACCACATCTCTCTTGTTTGCCGATCAGTTCGCTATCAACTGCGAAACATTGGGTTCATTAGGAAGTACTTGTCCCGGACAGCTACAGAAAAATTAGTTCACGCTTTAATTTCTTCCCGTCTCGACTTTGGTAACGCTTTATTATTCAACCTTCCACAGAACCAGCTGCTCAAACTTCAAAAGCTTCAAAATGCTGCAGCTCGCATAGTTTCTTTATCCCCCAAGCGCACTCACATCACTCCCATTTTGAGATCATTACACTGGTTACCTGTAAAGCAACGTATTATTTTTAAGATCTTATTATTGACTTTTCATTGTGTCCATGGCTCCTCTCCCCAATATTTAATTTCATTAATTCAGAGGTACACCCCTGCAAGATCATTACGTTCATCCACCTCCAGTTCTCTAGTTCCTCTCAAAGTCTCAAAAACCTGGGGGGAAAGATCGTTTGTTTATTCATCTCCGAATTTATGGAACAGGCTTCCTGAACATATAAAGTTATGCCTCACTTCTGAATCTTTTAAGTCTCACCTTAAAACCTTTCTGTTTGATTCTTAATTTTCTTTAAAAAGCGCCTTGAGCACTCTTCAGAGTGGATTTGGCGCTCTAAAAGTCTAATTTATTATTATTATTATTATAATAAAAGGGTGAACTTTAATTTACAGTGTTTAGTATGTCTAAATGCAAAATGTAAAACATGTTTTTTAAATAATGACAGGAAATGTATACAAACCATTTTTTTTTTGTGTTGGTTAATTATACAAAGAAAATACATGTATGGTGGTCGGAAATGAAATTACATCAGTAATTTCTTATAATTATACTGTAGAGGAAAATTATGTTCTTTTATTGCATCATAAATGAAGCGCAAGCATATTGCAAAATTCTAACGGATTCCAATTCAAGCAGAAAAGGTGTGAATTCTTGCAGCATCAATGGAATAGATCTGTTGGATTGGATATTTGACGGTATTTTTGTTTTGCATTAAGTAAATACAAGAACAAAATAGGTGTGTCCGAAATTCAATTACAGGGCTTGCAGTTTCAATGTAGTAGTACAGATATCTGATATATTTCCTGTTGTGTTGGTAAATATGGTCATAAATTGAATTGTAGTCCCACAATCATACCCCCACAGGAATAAATGATTGAAGAACAAAATGTAAATTCAATGGGAGCAGATTTTATCTGTTATTTTATCTGTTCACGTTGGTAAATACAATGGAGAATGGGTGGTCACACATTAAATTACATCAGTTCATACTGCACAGGAATAAAAGATTGACGATCCCAACAGAAAAAAAACTTTGCAATGCAAACCGAGTACTAGATAAGATTACACATGAGATGAATTTCTTTCGTTAGTGAATAGGCAAGAATTGGGGTGGTCTGGTATTCAATCAAATCAGTCAATACAATCATATATATTGCAGGACAAACTTAAAGGGTACCACCACCCAAAAATAATATTCTTATAAATGAAAGGTAACATCTTTAGTATTCCATTCCATCAACAAGTTCACAAAAATATGTTTCCAGAAAAAAGAAGAAAAAAATTGGAAAACGCATCACCCTTCTAAAGCATGCGTTCATGTGTCTGCATGTACGAGACTGCTTTGTCCAGAGCGAACGAATCGCCCGGGATTCTATTGTCTCTAAATGTACGCGTGAATAGCATTGGCGCACTCGCAAATGTTTGGCCCGTATGGAACCAGGAAATAGTAGTGGTTCCGTAAGTGGTGGAAATTAATTGCTTTGTTTATGAATTACACAACCCTTTGCAAAATGTTGGGTATCTATTTGATATCACAAAACAGTACCAAAACATATAATTATGTGTTGTTCTTTGCCTGGTGGTCCCCTTTAAAATCTTGGGCGGTCAAAGAAATGCAACGGATCAGATATAGGCAAGATAATCGGGTGGTCAGATATTCAATCAAATCATGAATATAAACATATGGCAGCACAAAAAGAATTGAACTGTTGGAAGAAGTATATACCGGATCAGATATCTGATGATCATTCTTTTGTAAGTAAATAAGCAGACCAAAATAGAACGATCAGATATATTGAATTATTCATGCAATATAATCATGATGCAGAACCTGAATTGAATATTGAAGATTGTATAAAAACAAAGAGTTGCATCTTGGATTGGCAGTGGAGCATATAGGATCAGATATCTGATCAATTGCTTGCTCCCGTGAAAAAGGAGGTAATATGGTCAGATATTGAATTATATCTGCAATAGAAACACACTGCCTGGGGGGAAAACGATTTGACCGCCAATGGATTATACAAGATCAGATACCGGATTATTTTTTGGTGAATATGCTGTAATAGCTTGCAACTAAAGGCGATGGTTAGATATCAATATATTTATTTAAGTTATTCTCAGAAGATTTACATTATAACTGTGATACAGAATGAGAATTAAATGCTGATTTATTTATTTTTTAAATCATGCACTGGTAAGAGAGGAATTAGGATCATTATTGTGTAACTAAACAGAAAAAACAAACAAACAAAAAAACAGGATGGTCCTTAAATATATTCATTTAAGTTATTCCGGCAATATAATCGTAATGCAGAACAAAAATGAAATATTGCGGGGTATGAACAAGAATTAAATCTTGCAGTGGCAATGAAGTAAATAAGCTCAGAGATGTGATCAATTGCTTGTGTTTAAAGAATAGGTCAGAAAACGGGATGGTCAAATATGATTTATTTAAGTAATTAATTATTCATTCTGCACAGATACTAATAACAAATAGTGAAACTCATAAAGCTTCAATGGAGTCAATCCAGAGGCTCCAAACAACTCTTAATTTATTTGTTTCTGTGAAAGTAAAAAAAAAAAAAAAGGACTGTATAAACAGGGGTGACTTTGGCCAGTTTTTGAGAAAGATGTATTTTCATTGGTGCTCACTAACTTGAACACATTTCTGATTGTTAACATTACCCTATAAGAATATAATCACAAACCACACGTATTAAGAATATAATGTTAAAAATAAAACATTTGTTCAAGTAAGTGAGGCTGGATGGAAACATATCATTCTCAAAAATTGTCCAAAGACACCCCGGCGGCCACGGTAAGACAATTGTAAAATGTAAATGTGATTTGCCTTTTACATAAACATTTAATTGGGGGATTATCAGAATCAATCTAAAAGCCACTTATGTATATTATATATATTTCCACGAATGTGCAGGTTTCAAAAATATTAAACTGAACATTGGTGATATTGTGAATATATACATTAAGTCAACACCCACACCTTCTATTTGAACGGCTTCATTTGTGGGTATACCAGCCATTTCTTAATAGATTTTGGTCACATAAATGTTGTAATGTTTTGAAAAATATGTACTTTTGCAACTTGGACAATAGTTCTTCACCTACCTTCCCAAAAATAATTTGTTAAAGTGGCATCAAAACCAGAAATGAACTATCCCTTTTAAATGTGACAGGACAAGCTCCTGTATTTGCAAACATGAGCCGAGCAGTACATTAAGCGTAACTCATTTTGTGCATTAGCTGGATGTCAAGGGGCGAGTAAATATGACCATGTTAACAGATGATCAATATATCCTCCCACACACATCACCCATCCCAGGACTTGAGTGAAAGTGAATTTCAGTAAGTGGCGTAGGCTAGAGGGCAAACAGGGGGGGAGAGACCTGGGACTATTCAAAATTAACTTTGGGTCAAAAACATGTTCTTTTAAATAATGTAAATTATCGTCCCCCAAATTCAGGTTTTGGGCCATTCAAATTTTAGAAGTTTTCATTTTACTTGCCTGCATCCATGGACCACTAGAAAAAAAGAGTAAATTTCTAGCATTGCATACGAAGTGTGCCACTATGCTACTTAGCAACAAATTGGCCGCTGCCTTTTCCTTTTTCTATTTATTTTAATTATCTAGTCAGTTTTCCTTGTTTGTAACTAAGAGAAAATAAGAAAAACATTAAAACACACATATCCATGTATGTGCCCCTGTGCAAAATATAAAGGAATTATATATCTTTTTGGTACATCTCATTTCATGGAGTCTGCCCCTCTCCCCCCTCATAGGAAAACTGACCCCATCCACACTCCACTGAATGCACCCCTACCCTCCTCAAGCCCTGTCAATGTTCACCCCAGCTACACCACTGAGAGTGGCACTGAATTCAGTTGCCTACATGTAAATGTCAAATGGACAGTGGATATCAATAAATAAATGGACAGTGGATATCAATAAATCACATCTCTCCACTGGCTCTTGAAACATATTCCCAGCAGTAAAGTACATGGAGTAAAACTTTTTTGAGAAGATCGCTGTAATTAAATACCGTAAATCATTCCATATGCCTTTTAGTTAAATAACAAATTTAAAAATCACAATATGCTTATAACTCTTTCCAGAATATGACACCACCCAACTTGTGCGACAGTTATATTGGCCCGGATTCACAAAGGAGGTTTGTACAAACCATGGTTTAAACCATGGTCTACATCTATGGAGTGCCATTTGTAAACTGATGGAAAAATGTAAACTCCTTACTTGTTCACAATGTTGATGGTACACATTAAACTAAATGCACCAAATAAATGTTTGTTTTCTCAGATGGTGAAATTTGCTGGTTAGCATGCACTAACAGTCATATCATTAGAAATTAGAAATTGTTTTACTTGTATACGATCAGCACTCCATAGATGTAGACCATGGTTTAAACCATGGTTTGTACAAACCTCCTTTGTGAATCCGGGCCAATATGTTTGAATATATGCACACACAAAATGCTCTATATTACATGTATACATGGCTATGTAAATAAAGATTAGCATAAAAACAATAGCAGCTATCAGCACAGTAAAATCCTTTCTTATACTGCTTCAACAATATATTAATCAATCAGTTGATCCAATATACATGTTTTCCATATCTTTTTCCTTTTTATCCACTGGATAGTCCAAAATTGTTTACAAAGTCAGTGCAACGAGTTAGCAAATATCACCTTGCATTTTTGCTCATTACTCAGCCATATAAAGTCCATTTAAATTGAAATGTTCACACATTACTTAGTGGACATATCAGATAACAACAATATATACATTGTATCACCCATTCATCACTTTTTTGCAAATGTCAACAAAGTAACTATATCCCTTTAAGATCAAATGAGTGAGTTAGGACTAATGTGAGTTGCATCTCACGTGTATCCTCCTTCTAAATGTCATTTTTCTCATTCTCCATTTTCATCTCTTTTTCTGAGAAAATCCATTTTGAAAAGTGACTACTTGCAAGAAAACCACATGCCCATTTTTAGATATCGACGGTAACTATGTGAAGCTTCCTGTTCGCAGGTGATTTTAAAGCTGTTTACGACGCAGCTCTCTTGAAAACGTCACCTGTAACTTTGCGATCCGCTTGATTTATTGAAGGTTTAATTTCCTTTTCAAATGGAAACGAAAAGAACTAAACTATCATTGTTCTAAAGGAGCATAAGAAGAAATCATTACCCTGCCTGGATTGTTAATGTCCATACAAGAACAAAATTCAATAAAGTGAAACTTGAAAGCAACATGCTATGTTACAATAAAAACTTTTACTGACAAACAGTCTTGTTTAACCTGTTCACGACTGGTCCAAAAAGGATATAGGGTTGAGTCTACGGAGAATAATACCGGTAATAATAATACATGTAGGTTTGATTTATATAGCACATAATAGGACACAATATCATGTTATACCCAAATCACACTGTGTTTAGTAGGTTAAAAGTATACTATGCATAAAATACAGTTGAACATGTACAAATAAAACAGTTACAAGCTGAAGTTCAAATCTTTGATAAACAGGTATTCTTGATTTTTAACACCAAAAATATAAGTTTAACCCGTTCCCTTCGAGATTCTGAAATCTCCATAGACTTTGTACACAACCCACCCGGTTCCCGTAGTCAAGGGGTTAAGAAGATTTGTTCTACAGATGAAGAATAACAGTTAAAATTGAGAATGACCTGAATAATTTTCTATTAGCAATAGGTGTGTTCCCTTGTTTTAATAAAATTACTTTCTGGTTGGAGATGACAATCTATCAATTATCTGATCAAAGGGGAAAGAACAGGAACGTGAGCTATCACACAGTGTGAGATGAAGAGAGAGAGTAAAAGAAAAGAGAGAGGATAGGGGAGGGGAAACTTTCACAAAACAAACAAGAGGGAGAGAGAGAGAGAAAAAAAAAGAAGAGAGGAGCGGTAAACAGTTTTATCAAGCTATCACAAAGAAAAACAACAACAGGGAAAGAGAAATGGAGACAGAAGAGAGAAAATGGTAGAAGGGATGAAACTATCATACAAGAAAATGTGAGAGCGAGAGAGGGGTTGGGGGGGGGGGGGGGGGAGGGGATGAAAAAGAGAATAGAGAATTGAGCCATCACAATAAAGGAAGTAAGAAAGGGAAGCAAGAAAAGAGGAAAAAAGGTTTTGACTTTATACAGAAAACTGGGAGAGAGAGAGAGATAAAGAAGTGGGAGTGAAAAAGTAAAATTGGCAGGATATTGGACAATCACAAAATAAAAATGAGGAGGGAAAAGGAGATTGGTATGGAAGCGAGCTATCACCCCCAAAACGGAAGAAAGGGAGAAGAGAGAGCAACAAAAAATGGGTCAAAATTTGCAGTCGTGACGTAACAGGATGTGGGCTATCTGTGTGAACGGATCCTGACTGATATGGGCTTGAATTCGAGGTCAGCGACGTGGGTATTCAACTCCGCGGCCGCCGCAGCTCCATGCTTCATCCCACAAGAGCAACAAACAAGTTGTCACCTGTGCCTAAGATTGGTTAACCAGTTTCTTATCAGATTACGCCATTGTCATAGAGTTAAGGAACATGATATTATAGGCAATGAGTTAATATGTACAATGCTGATATTACAGATAAACAGGAAGAAATTACATGTTCATCCCAATAAGACAACAAAAAGATGAGCTTCTTCTACAGCAACTCCTTAAATACAGTTCAATACATGTGAAAGGTTTATATGGCCATTTTTACAAGTTTGAAATAGTTGTAATTAATGCTGCTAAAAAACAAAAATAATAAGGCATTGTGTGATATTTTCAATCATACATACAATGTCTTCACAATTATAACTTTATATGCAAATGTGTACGGTATCATTTAAAAGAAGGGGGGTGTAGCCCCCTAGACTCCTAACCCCCTCACCCACCTGCTTCATATGTGTGTGTGTGTGGGGTGTTGTTACTTATTTCTTGACTGTTTTGAAAATTCAAAATTGCAGCCTACAGCTCTACCCATAGTTCTATTGATCTCCGAGGTCAAATTCTTAGAAAACTTGACTGCATCGCCAAGATCGACTCAAGATGACACTGAACACCCACTTAATGCAACTAGATTCAAATGTCAAACTATATCCCATATCGAGTTTATTATACATGGCATACATGTCAAACGTCAGGACAGCTATTGACAAAAAATAAAAACAAAGTAGAAACATTTACATTCTTACATTTGAGCATGTATTTAATGTGCGTAAGTAGCACATTTTTCAAAACTTTCAAGATATGGTGTTTAACAATTTTTGTTAAAGCCTCACACACAATTTGAAGTGAGGAAAAACAAATGCTGATAGACAGTAAATTAATTTCATACAAAGAAAGACATGTACATATGGTATTAAAATGATCCTTCCATCCCCCCCCCCCTTTTCCATTGCAGTTGTTTGACCTACTTGAAACTACATTCACATCTAAATGAGACGTCAACACATTCACAAGAGATCACAAATCATTAGCAAATTCTGCATACCCGCAATATGAAACTTGGCACCATGGAGCTGCTTTGATCATATGAAATGACAAGACAAAGTCAAAGTGATTATAAAACCAATGGACAGGCTTTAAGTGTAGTTAACTGAGCTGTGTTCGATAAAAGACATTTTTTTGTAAATTTATCCCGTATCTTAAAGTATTTCATTAATTTCAAATTTTTACAAATTGTGTTGATGGTCAACTTTTGTAAAGATGTACAATATAAATAAAGTTAACACGGCAAAAAAGCTAAGAGTTGAGCATAGCTCACTTAACTACACAGGAAGCTCAAGCGTCTATCTATTATCCTATGTTTACTGATCAAGGCTATCTAGCATTGCCAATTTGTATACTGCAGGTAGGGGAATAAAAATTGTTCATATTCAAAGAATTATTACAGACAATACGTCAGTCGTGGTAGCAAAAAATAAGATTAAATGCCAAATCTCACGTAATCCGAACTTTAAAATAACATTGTATCAAATGTTGATTACATTTATGTGCAGTTCCTCGAGGCAATGCGTATTCCAAGATGAGCGTGACGTGAGAAACCGGTATGGATTACACAGCTCTCTTACATGTATTATACGATAGAATTCGTTCCTCTAAAAACTCGTTCCTTGTGCGTAAAGAACAAAAACCTGTGCAACTAATTTTGATATGTATTCGTTTGACTGTGCGAAAAATGCATTTATAAAATAATATTGTTTTTTATATTTTAAAAATGTGTAGGTTGAATGACATAAAAAGGGACGTCTAAATCAACAAATCACACTTGCAACTCTACTGGTTCTTTCAAGCCTTGCTGTTTTGCTATAGATTACTTACAGACACATGGAACCCTTTCTCTACTTTGTTATTGATATATTTATGATTTGATTTGAAAAAATAGAGAGGATTATTTCAACTGTCTACAAAGCTAAAAACTTGCTGAAACAAAGCTTCAGAAAGGTACAACCAACATGAAACATTTGTTTGGGGGCAATGTTACTACTCTCAGTGTTGTTTTCCATGTGGCTTTGGCATTTTGAGTGAATGATGCTCTAGAGGAATAAACAAAAATGTCAAATAGCATTATCACCCTAATAATGTATGTTGACATACTGTACATATTATTCCAGAAGAGTCAGTTAAGAGCCAGAGCTTTCGATCTTAGCAGAATCTTCATCAGGGCTAACATGACAAGAATGTATGCAGACAATTGACTATAAAGACAGATGAACACAAACAGGCGGAGGTAGGAGGCAGAGACATGGCATTTTCATGACATCTATCTAGACAAATCAAACTGCGTCTAATGGATTAAATGAAGTAGGCAGTTTAAATATAATACCTTACAAGTGCAACTCTGAAAATATTTCCCAAGCTCCCTGCCGATAGCTAGACAATTTTTATATACAACCAAAAATTCTTGAAGATATGTTGAAATGTCAAATGGCATTATATATGACCCTGAAATGTCATTCATGTACATCCGTCCCCTAAATCTATTACCTAACTTAAAATGAGCAGGCACCAGGCATTTTTTACCAAACAAGCGCAACTCTAAAAAAAACATTTTCCAAGCTCGCTTGGGATCGGTACAGAATAGATAAACAGGCTCTCAAGGTCGTACGGATTGCATCTCTCATCTCTCACATCCCCTCAATTTTCTCCCACGAATACAGATCCACATCAAAATGCGAGTTCGCATGCTAGACGCCTCCCGCAAGCGAGATAACATTAAAAATGCATCGGTAAATCGGTACGTGGGTACCTGTATCACTTACTCAGATCTAACTCTTTCACCTCTTTATTGCTTGCCCCACCCACACATTAAACCTTACAATATCGATATATCTTATTCATGACTAAAACCGTCCAGTCTACGTCATGACAATGCTCTTGAATCGCACAAATTCCAGAAATCTTGTGCTCCCAAAAGGTTATAAAAACAGGCATCTTCAATGCTTACCCCACGCCCACCATAAACCTTGTGATAAACTCTTTTTTATCACTAGAAATGTGAGTTTGCGTCATAATGACTTACTCTCACAAGACACATTGAAGATATTCTTTTCTAAAAGTAATTATCATAAAAAATTCATCCTCATTGCTTATCCCACCCCGCCTTACAATATCGACATCTGTTATTCATAGCTAGCTAGAACGGCCGGCTTATGTAATGATAGATTCCGCTTTTTATTACAGACATTTAAGAAAACTCCTTTTCAATAAAAGGAAGATCATCAAAAATGCATCACCGAGTCTGCATGCGCCTCAAAGGATTCTATACTAGTATCTCTTAAATAGGTCTACCTAGACTCTATCATGCCCCCCCCCCCCCCAATCCCCAGGGGCATAACCAGAATCAACCCAGACCAGTGGGGGTGGGGCACAAGGATTCCACACAGTAGAGGGAAGTGAGGAGGGAAAATAAATAATAATAATAACAATATATTCCATTTATAATGTATAGTGCAGAATATGATAAATACATCTCTTTGCGCTGTACAATTAGAAAGAATTCACCAATGGGAGAGAAGGGGAGCAGGGGACTCCCTTCCCCTTACCCCTCCTTGCAGATTTTATATAACATTAATTTTCTCTTTCATTGCACAAGCTTTCAGTGCACAATTTAACAGCACATTTTTTTCTTGAATTGTAGCACCAAGAGACAATATGCCTCCTAAGGGCAGGATAACATACAAATTGCATCAGTATATCTGTGCGGAGAAAGTAAGCGTATTAGACTTCGGACTATAATAATAATAGATCTAACCCTTAGCCCTTAATACAATATTCATTTCCATTCTATTGTTGGAGTTTCCAGAGCGCAAGTTATGCGCATAAGTCACACCATCTTACTGAAGAAAAACTAATAATAATAAAATAATAATAATGGTAAATATATTTCTCATTGCGGATATAGTATCGGAAATAATATCGCTAGTGATATTCGTTTGTCTCGCAATGTATGGTCAACAAGGAATCTAAAAGATCACGACGTAATAATAATAATAATATACACTATTTATAACTACTGCAGAGAAACGAATTTACGTAAAATCGTCTGAGAGTCTGAATGCTAGAGCTTTTGATCCAAGCAGAAGCATCGTCTGAAGCTCCAATTACGCAAAGCGATAGACAAAAGACAACGGGAAAGACTACAACAGGATAGCCTATGAAAATTTGATGACCATCCTAGAAAAAGAGTCGGGATGACCGGAAAATAAAGATAAAATCAGTTCACTGTCGCTTCTTTGTCTTTTCCCTTCCGCCCTAAATTGTAGGTTGTTTTCAAACCAAGAATAAGAATAAAACACCCCTTTTAAAAAATCTACACCAACAATTAATACACCCTTTTCTTCCATATCTATGTCCCCATAATTATTCCTATTACTGTAGTTACTACCAAATGTCATATCATTTGACATAATGGAAATACTTTTTACAAAACATCACAAATGTGTTCATTTCACAGGAAATTTACAATGAATAACATTTGTTAATAATAGCATACAAATATCACATCATCATATCAGTATACTGACATGTACATGTATATACCCTAAAACAGAACTATATGGCCAGAAAAAAGTAATTCTAAATTATACTGTAAGACATGTTTTACAATGTGTTTTTCATGTAATATACCTAATATAGAACGATACCAATAGAATTCAATATACATTGTAATTTGTCACCTCTAATGTAGGACATGCTTTCACATATCTAGTACATGAAGTGTATCTAATATGTACCTATCAATAGGGTCAGAAGTAAGCGATAGAATTTAATAATGCATTGTCATTTGTCAATTCTAATTTACGACATGTTTTACCATGTCTTGTTCATGACGTGTACGGTCTACAAATATTGTCAGAAAAACCAGTGGAATTTATTGATGCATTGTCATGTGTTACTTTTAATTAAGGACATGCTTTCACATATCTAGTACATGAAGTGTATCTAATATGTACCTATCAATATGGTCAGAAGTAAGCGATAGAATTGAATGATACATTGTCATTTGTCAATTCTAATGTACGACATGTTTTACAATGTCTTGTTCATAACGTGTACGGTCGACAAATATTGTCAGAAAAACCAGGGGAATTGTCATTTGTTACTTATAATTAAGACATGCTTTCACATATCTAGTTCATGACATGTATATGTACCTACAGTATCAATATGGTCAGAAGTAAGCGATAGAATTGAATGATACATTGTCATTTGTCAATTCTAATGTAAGATGCTTTCATGTGCCTGCAGGAATGACATGAAGGTGGGCGATGAGGAATTTTGGAAAAGAAAAAGACACAGCACTAGTAGATTTAGAATTTAAAAGGTGCGGGGGTGGGGCAAGCAGGGAGCAAGGGGGAGAAGTCTTGTAATTGAGGGAGGGGGGAACACATAAGCAAGCAGAAATAAAATCCAAATCTGACTGGAGGGGGGCAACTTGGGAGCAAAACCTCAGAAGGGGGCTCTGATGGGGGAGGGAGGGAGGGGGCGGGCAAATGCCTCCTTGCAGCATCCCCCCCCCAGCTCCCCTCCCTGTGCCACCACTGAAATAGTTGCCGCCCACACTTCAAGGTCAGTGAGATTGCAGGCTCCGGACATCACAATAAAATACGAGGATGAAAACTCAAAATTATAAACAACTACAACCATATGGCCAGAAGAAAGTAATGCATTGTCACTTGTAAATTCTGATGTAAGATATGTTTTACAATGTGTTTTTCATGTAATATACCTTTAAAAAAATTTAATGTTTCCCTCTCCCAGAACCAGCTTCAGCATGTGTTTGATAAATTTGTATTTTGCACGAAATACTAACAAAAAATGAAACTGACCGGAAAATATACATTCTAATGAGTCACAATTCTTTTTCTTCCTAATATAAAGTACTGAAATGTGATGACATAGCTTGTTCTCCATATGGGTAACTGGTTCTTCAAAAAGGTGGGCCAAGCCTAAAATATGATACCTAGCAAAAAGATCTCTGTCCCTTATTGAAAAAAGCTGTAATTATGGATAAGGTTTGACATTTATCCAACAATACAACACTTTCTTTATATACTGACATTGTCTGTTTGAAAATCCTTACCCTAATATGACTTAAATACATTTAATGGTGATGTCACCATATTTAATTTGTAAGCTTGCTCTTTTCTTATGTCTGTTTGGTTGTAAGGCTTTTAACTGCATTTCTAGGTGCATGCAATCTCAGACACGCCAACGCGCAAGCCAATCAGATGCCATTGTGTGAGAGTGAATTAACCTGTTCAGGACTGGTCCCCAAAATACCCAAGCTGGGGTCTATGGAGAATGCATGTTTACCAAAAATAAAATTGCCTTGAATGGGTTAAGAGTTCAATACTAGAACCATGCAGCGCCATGCACAGCGCATCAGGGTAAAAATAGCCCCCAAATCTGAGCGCAAAACACCTACGGCATATTGACGTCATATTGGAGAGAGATTGGGGGTGGAAAACAATACAACGTATACACCGAGCCCACAGTTAGAACAATAATGCAATTGCCCCTAATCCTTGACTAATGCAGCCCAGGTTAATAATGAAAAACAACCTAAATTTGGAAAACTAATTACAGTATGGCAGGCACACATGACAACCAACCAAAAAAAATGTTGGGGCTCACGGGGGCTCTTATTTTTGTTTACATCGTTTACACTGCTCATGGGTCTAATAAATGATTATCAATATTTATCATGATGTGACCTATCCGATTATGCCATGTTTGGTACGTCTCTGGCGCTTTCCGATCATGCAGAAAGATTTTTTTTTTTTCTTTTTTTTTTCGCCGATTTCAAAGGTTTCGGGGGCGAATCGCCCTTTGCCCCGGTGTATTTTTTTGGTTGATGACAACGTGTACAAAGTGTCTCAATGTTAACTGCATGTGATGCACATGTATGCATGAACTGTATAATTATCAACGTTTTCCTTGTACAGTCAAACCTGTGTATAGTGACCACGCAAGGGAAACAAGGAAAGTGGCCACTGTAGACAGGTGACCTCTATAGACAGGTTCCACAACACTGCTTTTCTCTGCCGGGAATCACTCTCTGTGACCACTATAGGCAGGTTGGCTGCTATAGACAGGTGGCCACTAAGACAGGTTTGACTGTAATTACATACACCCCCTTTTGACCATAGTAATTTAATGTTTGCTGGGTATTGTCCAAAAAAATATAGAATGAAACCTTGAGAGAGAATAACAATGTAATAGCCCCTAATCCTCGCCTAATGCAGCCCACGGCAATTTAATAAAAACAATGTTAATGTGGCAAACTAATTACAGTATGGTAGGCACACGTGACAACGTGTACAAAGTCTCAATGTCTCAATGTTAACTGCATGTGATGCACAAGTATGCATGAACTGTATAAGTTATAATTATCAACGTTTTCCTTGTAATTACATAGACCCCCTTTTGACCGTAGTAATTTAATGTTTGCTGTGTATTGTCCAAAAAAGTATAATGAAACCTTGAGATAGAATAACAATGTAATAGCCCCTAATCCTCGCCTAATGCAGCCCACTGCAATTTAATAAAAACAACGTAAATGTGGCAAACTAATTACATTGGTAGGCACACGTGACAATGTGTACAATGTGTCTCAATGTTAACTGCATGTGATGCACATGTATGCATGAACTGTATAATTATCAACGTTTTCCATGTAATTACATACACCCCCTTTTGACCGTAGTAATTTAATGTTTGCTGGGTATTGTAAAAAAAATTAATGAAACCTTGAGATAGAATAACAATGTAATAGCCCCTAATCCTCGCCTAATGCAGCCCACAGCAATTTAATGAAAACGATGTAAATGTGGCAAACTAATTAAAGTATGGTAGGCACACGTAACAACGTGTACAATGTGTCTTAATGTATGTGATGCACAAGTATGCATGAACTCTGTATAATTATCAATGTTTTCTTGTTATAACATGAACCCCCTTTTGACACAGTAATTTGATGTCTGCTGTGTATAGCATTATCCAAAAATATCATCAAACTTTGAGTTAAAATAATAATATAATAGCCCCTATCCTATCATTTTAATGAAAACAACGTAAACGTAGCAAATTAATGACAGTATGGTTAGCACACGTGACTACATGTCTGAATGCAAGAACTTGCACGTGAAGCACAAGTTTGCATAAATTGTTTAATTGTATAATTATCAATCTTTTCCTTGCCACGTACAATAACACAGTAATTTGATGTTTGATGCGTATTATCCAACCCAACCTTGTGTACTAATATAATAGCCCCTAATCCTCACCCAAGGCAGCCTACATGTATATTTAATAATGAAAACAACATAAATGTGGCATTTTTTATGACAGTATGGTTTGCACACGTGACTACATGTCTGCATGCAAGAGCTTGCATGTGAAGCACAAGTATGAAGGGACTGTAAACTTATCAAATCCCCGCTCATCTTTGCCACCATAATTGGATGTTTGATTTTATGATTGACTGTCAAAAAATGGAAGTGGGGTGGGAGGAACTCTTATCAACAAAAACATTACAGAGAGACAAAAACAATTTCTTTATAAGCAGACAGACTCCTTAAGGACAGGTTTATTTACATGCAAACTGCCTTCTATTTAGCTTTAAATCACTATGATCTACTGAAGATGTTAACATAGTGGCTGGAATTTACAAAGGAGGTTTACATAAACCATGATCTACATCAATGAAGTGCTGCTTGCAGACAAGTGATAACAATATTAATTTCTAATAATATGACTGTTAGAGCTTGCTATCCAGCAAATTCCACCATCTGAGAAGACAGACATTCATTGTGTGCCTTTAGCAAATGTGTAGCATCAACATTGTTAACAAGTAAGGAGTGTACTTTCTTTTTCCATCAGTTTACAAATGGCACTCCATAAATGTAGACCATGGTTTAAACCATGGTTTACTTATATAAACCTCCTTGTGAATTCCAGCTACTATGTATGCATGTTAGTGTGACATGTTTATTTATGTATGTTTATTTGTATGCACTTCAGAGGCATCCCCTCTGATTGTAAAATTCAAAAACAGAATTATAAACTGAAAATGATGTACAATGAAAACAAACTGAATTAACCCAAAACCACATGAAGTGTTGATAGGGAAAATTGGATGAGCGCTTGACTTCCAATCACGGGGTCCAGGGTTCAAAACCTATCAATGCCCTGGCATTTACATGCAAGTTCTTCAGAAAGATACATGTATTACATATTCATTGCTGTTTTCAACCCAGGTGTACAAAATAACCCTTTGCCTACGAGAACCTGGTGGGCTATGTCCAAAGTCTACATCGATTTTAGAATCTTGAAGCAAACAGGTTTTAAATAGTTACCATGGTCAGGAGTTAATTAGCCATGTGCCATTGGCACCATGTGACTAGTATGCTCCCTGGGGAGTTGAGATTGTGCACAAAATAGTTGTGCTGATGTGAACAACACAACCAATGTTTGCACCAAGAATGTTACATTGTGACACAAGCATAATATATACATGAATATATATACAAATTCATAACTTTAAACCAATTAAAGACCATTTGATTTTGCTATAACATACATTTTCCATAGACTCTTGCCTGGGTATTTTTGGGACCAGTCCTGAATGGGTTAATAGTATTACTACAGAGAGGACTGCCACATATGGGAAGCCAAGTTTAATGGCTTATATTTAATATAACATTTTGAGAATAGCCTAACTAACAGGCTTAGCATTAGCCCAATTTTTGAGGATCTTAAAATCCTAGAAAAGGTGTACATTTCAGTTCCACCAACCTGATCCCTTGACGATTCCGACATTCCCAAAGGCATTGTACATAGCCCGCCAGGTTTCCATGGGCCCTTAGAGATTCTGAAATTCCCATGGTCTCTGTACAAAGCCCACCAGGTTCCCATAATTGCCAAAGGCTCTATTGAATCTAAGGAAATATCACCACAGATTCTCACATCAAAGTGATCTACTTTTGATGGTAACGTACTACATGTTCATGAAAATGTGCATGTGCATTGCTGTGTGCTTGCGAGCACCGGTGCACCAGTGTCTGTGAATTTTAAAAGCATTTGAAAGGGAAGTTTTGATGGGGCCCACATCTAATTCTAAAGTCAACTACAATTGAATTAGTTACCTCATTCATTACCAATATATCTGATAGAGAACTACACTACTGTACAAGCAAATTCAATTCAGCGTGCTAGCTGTAATAGTAATTATCAAAATGTGTGCAATTGCATGAGTTATCTAATTAATTATCAACATGAAAACTGCAAGCAATGGCAATTCAGCGAGCTAGATATAGTAATTATAGTAATATAGTGACATAGTAATATAGTAACAATTCAGGCTGTGCAGATTGACAAATGTCATTTTGGGTTAAAGAAATGTACACATTTTTTGACAAAGATCTTAAAAGCAGAATTGAGAAACAATATAACCTACTCAAGACTAATTGTTTTTTTATATCACATGCATTCTCCATAGGCCAAAGCTAGATTATTTGTGGGACTAGTCCTGAATAGGTTTAACTCTGGTATAACACAACCCTCTCCAACGACCCAAGGCTAATTTTAGTGAGGTAATAGTTAACCAAATAAACAGTAGTCAGAAGACATAGCTTACTATTCTGAATAAATTAATTCTAAATAAATTCTAATAAAGTATATATGTGTTGCTATATAAAATGCTCATAACTCACAAATATGTGAAAAAGAGATGTAGACCTATTTTTAAAATCAATGCGTAGTGATTTTCGTGATTTTCATTTAAGTAATAGAATGTCACAAGATAACTGATTGGATGTAATCGCTGACGTCAATAGCTAGGAACGTTTTCTTTGTCATCATATCGGTTCACTCACTCTCCTACAGTGCCCGGATACAAAATTTAGAGAAAAAACAAAAACTTATTTTAGGTGTTGCATAAAAAAAAAAAAGCATTTTCATTTTTCTATGATTACATGTTTTGATAGCTATTCACTCATTGCCTACGGGGAAATCTAGTGGGCCCTGCATTAACTCTATGGGAATAAAAACATCTAGAAGCGAACAGGTTTATAAACAATGCAAACATATTGTTTTTGTTCCTTGAGGGAAATTGTTGTTAAATCGAATTTCAGTGGCCTGAAACCTGAATATACAGAGCTCTAACAAAGACAAACATTAACAATTCTGTCACATTTAATTGCTCATTTCTTGTCCATATGAGTGGCTTGTTATGAGCATTGTAATCACATATTTGTGTATAATTTTAACCTGTTCAAGAATGATTGATTTTGCTATAACATGTAATCTCTATAAACCCTTTCCCGAATATTTTAGGGACCTGAATGGGTTAAAAATCATGTTAACGGTGAATAAACAGCTTAAGAAATACTTAATATTGTATCAACTATTTGAGTTTCCATTTGTGAATGGCACATAAGCTATAGAACTAGCAATGTACAATGTACCTTTTTCTACATATTTAATCATTTATGAGCCATTAGATTCTTTACGCACGTACAGATTTCATATTGTGCTAATGGCACAAATAGTCATTCACAACTAATATTCCCATGTTTTTGCCAAACATTTGATGTTGGGCTACAAATTTGGTTTAAATGCATCCTCGTCAACAACAAAAGATATGGTAACCATGGAAACCACATCCATATCATCTATATATGGAAATCAAATGACGACAATGGGAGTAATGCTAATGAATCTTGGGGGACCCATACTGTGCAGCCACAATGTGTCATTATACTCAATGCCCCATTATTGTGTGTACTTTAAAGGGAACCAACTATTTGTTTCTTTGCAAGAGGTTGGTGGACATATATATTGAATAACGGTACTAAAACATAAAGCGTGTGCTGTACTTTGCATGTCGGTCCCCTTTAAACCATTTATCAGTGGTGGAGGGAATCTCACTGAATGTTCCTCTCTGAGGGAGTTGAACTGTTTTAGCAGTACAGCATATAAGTTGATACATTTAGAAGATTTCTTCAAAAGTGCTTCAATTATTGATGATGCAGAAATAAACAGTCTGTTCTTGATTTGTCATTGATGGAAAATTCAAGTGTTCCAAGCAGAAACATGTTACATATGACAAGAGATGAATATGAAAAGCCATAAATACAATGTATGACAAGCTGTATATAATACAGGGTCACAGAACTTGTTCATAATAGAGGCTAGCTCAAATATAACAAATGGATGAGACTTTACATGTTTTGTTTGGATCGTGCTTTGGATTTTTAAAGCTTTAACCCTCTAAGTACCTCTGTGCTTATTTTGCAAACTTTGTACTATATAGCATACAAATCTCACATTATCCATATCTGTACATGTAGAGCTGTAATATGTCTTGCATGCTAGGAGTTAACCTGTTCCCGACTAGATTTTGGGATTCCCAATAGAGTTTTTACAGGGATCATCAGGTTCCTGTAGGCAATGGGTTAAGATCTTCATCCTGTTATCCTGTTCCCTAATAGATTTTGCAATCCCCATAGAGTTAATGCAAGGCTCACCATACTCCCATAATGCCACAGTGAATGGGATAAAAGTGGCTTTCAAATGGAGCCTGTAAGATCTATTTCATAGAGAAATCAATCATAAAGGCCTATTTCCTCGGTAATATCACGATTCATGGGAACCTACTTCCATTGTGACCCCTGCTCCAGGTATATTAAAGGGACCGGGTTGTCTGGTTAAGAGGGCACGTATCAAAAATCTCCCAGGGAAGAACCATATTAACCCATTGCCTATGGGAACCTGGTATGCCGCATATTAACTCTATTTGGGTGGCAATATGCAGTAGGGAACAGGTTATTACACATGGTATGCACTCACACTTTCTAGTGTTGCGCGTGTGTTGCGCATACTTAAAAACCTGTCTAGTTAAGGAGACATACAGTAGCGCTGCCTAGCTTTCCTCTAGAATCAACAACGCACTTCCTTTAACCCAAAGGTATTCAATATCCAATGTGCGCCTAAGAAGCAACTGGCCGGAATACTCCCTAGGGAGTGGAACATGTGCACTTTGTGTGCAGGAATGATTGCAGTGTGTATCCGTTGAACGAGTTAATAATGTTGATAGTGTAAAGCTCTATGATATTCATGTGTGCCAGTATTATTATTATTATTATTATTATTATTATTATTTTTATTAAATTATTATTATCATTATTATCATTATCATTATTATTATTACAGAGAGCTTGTAGAGTGAAAACCCTCTTGCGTTTGAATAGTTTACCTGTTCCCTTTCAATATGCTTTAACATCCTATGTAGACTACATGTATGTACATTGCTCACTAGTTCTCCATAGGCAAGGGGTTAAATGGGTTCTTGAAAGGTTGGTAATCTCTTTCCTACACAAATCAATCATAGAGGCTAGATTCATGAGAATCAATTTTTATTGCAAACCTAGCTTCCGGCTAACTCTTACATATATCATGATTCTAGGATGCTTTAACAAATTTAGGACTGGTTCCGATGGCATTCTGGCTGAGGTCAATGGAGAATGCGCATCATACCAAAATCAAATTAATTAATTCTAGTGCATGATTTTCATGGATACAGATTTTTATTGCAAACCTAGCTTCCGGCTAACTCTTACATATATCATGATTCTAGGATGCTTTAAACAAATTTAGGACTGGTTCTGATGGCATTCTGGCTGAAGTCAATGGAGAATGTGCATCATACCAAAATCAAATTATTTAATTCTAGTGCATGATTTTCATGGATACAGTTTATTTAATGAATTATTCTCAAAAGCCTATCAATCTACTTAAAATAATAACACAAAAGGAGAGCAAAACACACAAAAAAAAACCTCCTTGTTTCACAATAACATCTACATAAAGCCATTAAAGTTAAAAATAAGACAATGTAATGAAAATTTAAGAATTCAATGTTGGCAAGTAATACAAATATTTCTCTATTTAATTGCTAATCCAAATAGATCAGACAAATATTGACTGGCGGCATAAACAAATACTTAAGTTGAAACATACAAATACATTGAGAGGAGTGTCGAAAGCTGCATCCATCCTAATGTATATTACATTTGTATCATATATCACCTGGTTTGTGCCAACTCCAAATGTGGCAATTATAATCACACATTTCTTTGCTTCCATGGTAACAAATTATGTCCATGAAGTTTTTCCTCATCTGCACGTAGCAAACCGTATATAACGGGTATAAAGAGAGTTGTTATTCCATGCTGATAGATGGTCTGGTTGCCTAGCAACGCATCATCTCGTTAATAACCGGCCTTCAGTTGGAGAAAGTCTGTGATAAAGAAATCGGGTCATTTCTTTGCACTAACTACTGGTCAGTCTTGCTGTGAAATTGCACCAAATATACGACTTTGGGGAATTTTTTTTTATTTTGATGAAACATTTATTTTTCTTTAGGATAAACTAAAATACCCATTATTCTATCCAGAAGCAGCCGTTAAAATGCCACCATTATTATCATTATAATTATTACAATTTATACTACATGGTTAAACTAAGGTAATATCTCTAACATGAATCTATTGTATTTATATGTATGTATCTATACACAGTATATGATAATATTTAATAGTTATTTTGCTATTTTTAGCTTTTTCATAGTTCTTATAATTTGTTTTAATTTGTGTGGCTTGCTGTAATTTCATTTCTGCTTATTTGTCATTGTGCTTTTTAATGAGAAATTAAATGAATTATTTATCACTCTGGATGCACATGTATATCTATTTACATTCATTTATGAATTCTGGAAGAAAACAGAAACCGAATATGAATGTAATTTGAAATATGCCATAAAATGACTTTCGCATAGTTTTTTAGTACATTTCGTTCATTAAAAAAAATATATATGTCATTGATGTATATTTGTTAATTATGTATTTGTATATTTCTATTGATCATGCAATAACAAAACTATGTCAACAAAATTAATGCACAAACCTGATCATCAATGAGCAGTGGCAAAGCTATGTGACATTTAATTTGTGATATGAATCAAACATAAACAGGAAATTTGTGTACAAATAAAGAAATATATAAGGTGTGCCCTCCCCCCTCCCCCGAAAATCAGTCCGACCATGCTACATTATACAATTTAGCAGGGCTTGAAATAAGTACTGGCCTACCGGCCTGGGGCACCACAAAATATTTAATAAGAAAAGAGATATGATAGATCAAACTCGAGTTTCCACATTTTTTTTGAGGGGTTAAAGGGTACCACCACCCAAAAATAGTATCCTTATAAATGAAAGGTATCATCTTTAGTATTCCATTCCACCAACAAGTTCACAAAAATATGTGTCCAGAAAAAAAATATATAATTGGAAAACGCATCACCATTCTAAAGCATGCGTTAAGGGGTCTGTATGTACGAGACTAAGTGTGTGCAGAGCGAACGAATCGCTCGGGATTCTATTCTCTCCGAACGTACGCATGAATAGCATTGGCGCACTCACAAGTGTTTGGCCCGTATGGAACCAGGAAATAGTAGTGGTTCCGTAAGTGGGGGAAATTAATTGCTTTGTTTATGAATTACACAACCCTTTGCAAAATGTTGTGTATCTATTTGATATCACAAAACGGTACCAAAGCATATAATTATATGTTGTTCTTTGCCTGGTGGTCCCCTTTAATATAGCAACCTACCAGGAAGTGACGAAAATTGTGAAATCAATAGTGGGTTATTATTTATCAACTGCAGGTGAAAATTATTTTTGTCGAATAAAATAAAACACTACCTCTCTTTTTCCCAGCGCAAGTAATTTGCATTCACTGCAAGAAGTATTAACTGATTACAAAGATTGCCAGGAATGGTTTGAATTATTTTTAAAATCAGAATTAAATAAGAATCAAGAACAAATATTCTCAACAACAGAAAGAAAAATTTGTTTCCTTGCTAAAAATTATTACTGAAATAAACTCAATAACAAAGACAAATCAGCATCAAAATTGTTCATTCATTCATACTCGATTGACCAATTCCACTCCATTCCACTGCATTTTCTACAATTCTCTCAACCATTATTCTACTAGATTTTGCAATGCCAGTATGGGTTCCAGTAGGCAATGTTTTAATGCACCATTTCATCTTTTATTGGCTATCTCTCATCTTATTATTTTTTAAACTTTATCTCTCTATAATACAAATATCCTCTTTTCTTAACTTTTTTCGATTTATGCTACCCTTTTTTATCTTGATTATCTCGTTAACCTTTCATGTGATATGAGAGAAGCAGCAAGGGCTTATGGTTACTGCCTCTCTTCTTCTTGTTAATGAAAAAAAAACATCTGAATTTACAAGTCCTCTACTCCCTCCTATTCCTCATCTAGCTTCTTTCATCTTCATCATCGTCATTGTCATCATCGTTGTCATTGTCATCGTTATCATCGTCGACGTCAGCATCATCATCGTCATCCTCAAAATCAACATCACTATCATAATTACAATCACAATCATAATCATGATCACCATCATCCTCAGCATCAACATGTGATGACTTTGATGATAAAAATATCAACCTCTTCTTCTTCCTCTTCATTCCTCACCATTTCAACATCCACTCTTTCCAATATCACTCACTCTCTCTTCCGCATCAATATTCTCATCCAGCCAAGCCTTCTCTTTCCCAACCTCCATCTTTACTTCTTATTATATTTTAACTCTCCCTTTTCGTTTTATTCTCCGTCCTGGTCTATACATGTTGTCTTAATATCATTAAAGATCAACCACTCCAACATAAACATTTATGTAATGTATTAGTTTAAGTAATGATACTTCATAGAAAGAAACAAAACTTACCTTCATTTTCCTCATCTTCATTGGCCATGGCAGCCTCCATTGCCTCCTCCATCAGTGCCTCCTCCTCCTCCTCCTCCTGGTCTCCCTGCATCCCCTCCCGCTCCAGCTCCAGCCTTGCCTCCTCCTCCTCAGCCTCCATCTCCTCCTCCTGCATCTCCGTCTCAACAAAGTCGATGGCATCCAGGGCATCGTCGATGATGGCCTCCTTGTCGGCCTCGTCCAGCTGCCTCCACTGCTCCTGCTCCTGGGGCGTCATCTGTGGGATCAGCTCGTTGGTGATCAGCTGCACCGCGAGGCGGTCGATGCCTGGAGATGGAAAAACAACAATGAGCATGATAAAATAAATGATGAGGTGATATTGATTGTGATGATGATGATGATGATGATTAGGAGTTCAAACAATTAACCTGTTGCCTCTTGAATACTGCTTTTCCCATAGAGCTCTTCTCCTAAGGACTGAATCCTAAAATACTCCTGCTAGGGTCATTGGAGAATGCATGACGTGCCAAAATCATATGATCATAGGATCTTCTCAATGCCCATGAGCCGCTTGGAAGGAATGCTCCCCAGGGAGTGGAGATGGTGCACACAATGTGTGCTGGTTTGCATTGTATCCTATGACCGGGGGTAATAATATCATTGTAAAGCGCTTAGAGATGATTATCAATCATATTAGGCGCTATATAAATCGGGTATATTAACATTATTATATCATCTTCACGGGGTTAACCCGTTTAGGACTGGTCCCAAAATACTCTAGCTGGGGTCTATGGTGAATGCACTTATACATACAAATCCAACCAATCAACATTCAGTTTTGTATGGGTAATTAACACCAGTTTAATACCTAACTGCAATTTGTTAATGCATAAAACCCTCAGGTAATTATTTTGTTAATCATTCAAGATTGATTTCAGTGTAACAAGTGTTCCCGATAGACTCAAGCCCCAAGTATCGTTCGTGATCAGTCCTGAACGGTTAAGGTGAAAAAGCAAAATGTATTGTTAATACGAATACAACAATGCATGAGGTAACCGCTAGAATTCCAATTGGATTTTGAGGATTCGGACAATGTTACTAAGACCCAAAAGCAGAAACAGTAGGGGTTGAGATGAAAAGGACTAAATTGAATGTTGGATACGATGGAAAAAAAAATATGCAACTGCGCGGCAAGTTGACCAATGCCTATAAAGGGATCATAGGTATTAAAATAGAAACATAGAGAATTTGGTATTCACATAAACGGGCCAAATGCAATATAATATATGTAATGTACTAGCTTTTCTTAATTAAAATTAACAAATTCATTTTTATTCCACAATCCGAGAAAGAGCTACAAGCAAAAAATTAATTTAAATAAAGCTAATGCTAATGCAAAAGTACAGCATTAGTATTTTGTTATTAGTGTTACTGTAAGAATAATAAACTCACCATCTTCGATGACTTCTTCGATATCTTCTTCGATATCTTCATCTGTGATGCTTTCACTGCTACTGCTTTCCCACCACTGGCTCGCTTCGCTCTGACTGGACTCGTAGGAACCCATTTCACCCTCTTCCGACGTGGGGTTGGGTAGCCCCATTTTGCTGGTTTCATAAAGCTGGCTTAAGTACTGTTTGACATAGTCTAGTTTGTCTTGGACCTGGGCATAGTAGGCTGGGTTCTCTCCTACTTCGTTAAGCCTGGAAGAGATCAAATGATTATCAAAACAAACAGAGAATAATTACCATAAACGTCCTCCTGTATCGATTATAAGTGTATACAATACAACCAAAACCAAAATACACACAATGTAAATGTATATTAAATATAAATTTAAAGATACAAACATACTTTGAAAACAGATATATGTCTCTTTATAATGATTTCATTAACATTTTGGTATTTATAATATCCCTCAGTTGTTGAGGAAATTGATTCTATAATATTAGCACTAGGGCTGTAAATGCACAATCATAGTGACTACTGACTAGTACCTTACTTATAACCAAATGTTGTGTGTAATTCGCTTTTGATTAGTAGGTTTCAGCTACAGTAACAGTTTTTGTTCATATTTATACATATTGCCAGTATGTTCTAAATGCATCCAGAAACACAAGATTGAACTGTTATTATAGGAATACCATTGTTCCTGTCTGCATTATGTCCACTCAATATAGAAAGTTATTTGCTTTAGTTAGTAAATTATGAATGAAAAAACAGCACATTGGTATTACCATTTATTCATATGAAAAAGTAAAAGAACACTTAATATAGGTTAACCGATAACCACCCCATTTGGGTGGCAGGTCAATTGTTGGCAAATATCAAAATACTGCAGCGCTGCTAGTGACAATAGATACAATTAAATGTAATCAAACTTTGAATCTTACCCCTGGTCGGCCGCCTCTTCCAGGGCTCTGTACTGCAGCACTGCTAGTGACAATAGATACAATTAAATCTAATCAAACTTTGAATCTTACCCCTGGTCGGCCACCTCTTCCAGGGCTCTATACTGCAGCACTGCTAGTGACAATAGATACAATTCAATCTAATCAAACTTTGAATCTTACCCCTGGTCGGCCGCCTCTTCCAGGGCTCTATACTGCCTGAACAGATCCAGATATTTCTGATAATACTCTTGGTATAAGTAGTTGACCTCCTGTTCCATCAAATCTGGTGAATTTTCAAGAGCTTGCACGTACTCCTCTATTAAATCCTCCATGTCATCCTCACTGAGCCCCCTAGCTTCCTCGTTTTGGATGAAGTCGGCAGCCCTCTGAAAAAACGGGGAAAAGAAAGCAAAATAACAAATGTACAAATGTAGTTAAAATTAGGGCTTGAAATTAGTACTGGCCTGCTGACCAGTACAAAGAAGTAGCTTCTTGCATCCAAAATGGAATTAATCTAAACTGTACTTGCCCAAATGGGCAACCTTATATAACAGGCTTTGGAATGTTTTCTTTGTTGCAGCTAGGACGTGCAGATTCAAGTTTTGGGCCACTAAAATGGGAGAAATCTAGATTTAACTTGCCAGACTAGTCCTCAAGGAAAATAGGTTGATTTCTACCATTTTTGTTTTATTATTGATGATAGATAACATTAATATAGCACGTTATATACTAATGAATTATATAACAACAAATTATAATCATGTAAATTATAGATTTTTAATGCATTGTTTACATATACATGATGCATGAAATGAAAATGAACTGAACTGAGCCAATATCTACATTCTGGTCTGAGATTCCCCGTGGCGCCAGCCCAGACAAGAGTTTGGAGCACTCTAATTTCTCTGTAGTATTCTATTGCCGAATATGAGCACCACTTATAGTACGGCAAGCATGAATGAAAACACTTAATAGATGCTTACCCTCAGGCAAAGAAATCAATCTGAGGAACATAACCTTTCGTATTAACCCATTCAGGACTGGTCCCCCCAAATACACAGGCTAGGGTCTATGGAGAATACATGTTATAGCAAAATCATGTTGTTCACAACGGGTTAAATTGTGGCAGTTCGGCATTGTGTCGCTCGAAGATTTTTATGCAACGTAACAAACCCACTTGCCAAATTGCCCAGGGCAGGTAAATGTTAATTTTGGGCACTTGCATAAATTGATAAAAGTCGCATTTTGGGGGCTCAGACGGACAACTATACACACTGACAATAATAGAATGACACATCAAGTTATTGTCCATGTCAGGCTTTGATGAATAGCATAGCAGCAGACGCAACATCAGTGGTTACATAACCTGCTTTTGACGAGTTCAATGCCATGTTATTTTGAGTGGTTACGTAAGCAACTTTTGTTGAATCCACTGCCACAGCATTTGAGCATGCACTGGTTAAAAACATTCAGACAGTTTGCAGTATAAAAACAGAGGACAATGGTCACAAAAACAGTTATAATTGTTCATTATTAGTGATATCAAAGAGGAAATATATGGCCTAGACGTGGCAGAATTCATGCCCTCATCGGTATCAGTAAGCCAAAAGGTCAGCATTTAGCTTTCCTTTTATAAACATGTACATGTACATTAATAAGACAATTTTCTCTCCAAGTCTAAAAAAAATGAGAAAATAATAGAAAAGTTTCCCTCACCCGCTGTTCTTCCAGCCTTGTATTGGTTTTGCGTCCAGAAAAGAGAGGACCATACTGGTCTGCCAGGGCTTCTAGCTGGGCCAGGTCCTGTTCCCTGTCCTGTTCCCTCTGCAGTTCCTGGTCTAACTGCATTTGCTGTTCTAACTCCACCTCAGGGTCCAGGTACTCACTGCGATACTGGCCCAGGATGGTCTGCAGGGTTTTCTGAAATGAGAAATAATACAAATAAGAATAATACAAATAGGGACCATATAGACCTGTCACTGGACTAGGTCCTTGTCTAACTCCACGGTCCAAGTACTCATTATGGTACTGGTCCATGATTTTAAGGAAGATTTTTGATGTATTATAGGAACAACAAAATACAAACATTGTATAATAGGATTAGTAATATTACAAACCATCAGATGAATATTTGCAAAATGCAAGAATATATTCTTTAAAATTGTGTTACACAACTATATTGCTAAATATGGAAAGATGTACATGATGTTTCCTTTCTGTCATACTGTACATGTACATGCTATATGCCTTTATGTAGGAGGTACAAACCAACAATGTAATCATCAGTGATTTAGCTCCCAAAAATGCCCCCCGCCCCCCCTCCCCGGCCCCCACCTCTCCACAGCAAGCATGGAAAATAAGATACTATTTTACCCTGGTTATCCGATATCAATCTAGAGATGTGCCTGCTCAATTGAATAATGTGGTTAACTCTGTTAAGTTAACAAAAACTGCCAGGTTCAAACAGCTAGGCTATGTGAATGCTATTTTAGTTGTGTGGTTGGCACAACAGTGTAAGCTCTATCATCGCCACCACAGCGCAGCAACCCTAGCCATCACGTCACATGTGGTCCACGGAATTAAAATACAAGATGGAGGAGCTACAATGTATGAGAGATGTTGGTGCATAGAGCACTTGATGAGTACTACACCCTGGACTGATGCGGTCACCTCTACATCTAGTTGCAGTTTACTTAAATACTACTTTACTCTTTGCCTGTCGTGACCTGGTAGACTGCGTTTATAAAATATTATGTTGCATTACGATTATAATTGCGATACATATCTCTCAAGGTCAACTTTGAAATTAATTAGTTTGGAATCAACTTTTTTCTACAAATCGAGTATAATACGGTACTTTAAGTACATAAATAAACACATTTGTAATAACTGAACATGAATTTTAATTAAAAGATATAAATGTTGCGTATAAAGAATGTTAATTACGTGATTGAATTGTATTTAATTGTTATATGTGACTTTTAATATTTTGGGTATTTTAGTGTTTTATACCAGTAATTGTAAATGTGCAATTTAGTGGTTGGCTCTAGGAGACGTGTTATTTAATAAAATCCTGTTTTCAAATTCAATTCATTCCTGTACATTCTTGTGCACAAGCTGTAAGTGAAAAACAGATCCCAGTGTCATGCGATGGAACTGTCATCCATATCCAACACATGCAGCGAGCACAGCAAAAAAGGAGACAAAAAAAAAAAACCTTAGAAAATCTACCCTGGATCAAGATATATGTGGTCACAAAAGCCTAGTTCGCCAGGGACAAAGCCACAGGATAAGGGGGGCTGTGGGGGAGCCCTCCTCCCAAGAAAAATTGAAGCGTCCTCTAATGCTATAGAACCCACACAAAATATCAAAGTAACTATGATTTAATACACCTACAGCAACCCCCCCCCCCCCCCAACGATTACTTAAAAGGAAATATCCTTTTGTATGCCACTTATCTGCAATAAACCAGCCCCACCAGTGCACTCCCATCCCCCCACCCCTAATGAAAAAGGTCTACACTCTGCTTGTAATTCACATGCAATGATGTATCACTGTTATTACTGGCAATACATTAGTCTAATTGCTAGTTAGAGGCCTACATGTAGTCGCTTGCACGAGTAACGAGACCTTAAATGTGGCGCTCGTGAAAGCCCACAGGCGCTGTTGTTCAGCTTGTTCTTGTTATTGTTCTAAGAGGGGCATACATGTACAGTACTTCTTTCTTGAACTGTTGCAAGGTTAAATTCATCTTAGATGAATATAGGATGGGAGAAAATGTAATATCATTGTAATGATAACATGTAATTGTCAAATGGTTTATAAGATGTCTTTACACGTAAATAGTTGAATGTAAAGAATATCTAAGTATCTGATGTTAAATCATTTATTTGTTTGTTTTTATAGTAATTTACAAACAAATATAATATGGTAATATGGTATACAGGCAATGAGTTTGAAGTAGTAACTTGAACCACAATAAAAATTCATCCTTGTTCATTCATTTAAACAAAAATCATATACAAAATATATTTCTGCATTTAAAGACGTTTAAACTGCCATCAAGCAGCATTACAATGTACAGCATTACAAAGTATGCCTCAGATCAGATCTCTGCAGATAAGATATACATATTATTAAGGCTCCATATCCCCATAATCAAATATTCTATATCTATTCTTATTTTGCTTTCTTTTCAATCAATTGAATGTGCGTACGTGCAGTAACGTTGGCTTTGCCTAATGAATCGACATGGCTCTGTATGCATAGTTTCCAACCATTGGGCAAGTTTTGTATTTTGCATTGGAGAGAGTGTTGAATGGAGCAATTTTCAGCTTCATTTTCAGTATATGGACGAAAACTGGAGCAAATGATGACAATATTATTCTTTCCTTGTTATCTTCATGATAAATGAGGGTTCCATACTATTTTACCTAGTGGCCCAAAAATGTGTACACTGTCTAACTATTCCAAAACTAAAGTCCCTTTATTGATAAAAACTGTGATTATGGATGAAGTTTGCCCTGGAAAAATACAAGACTTACTCATGCTGCCATTGAATAAAATTATTGTTGCCCATTCCGGTCACCAAAGTATAACTTTCATCGATTTTTGCGGACCCGAAGTAAATTTTGTCTAACCCTAGGCAAGCAGGCTAATATAAGAGTTAAGCCCTGGCTAAATGTAGAACTGAGCTGTAATCACACCAGAAAGAAAGAACATGAAGTGCTCTTATTGTCAAAATGTTTTACATCAAAGTAGAATTGACAAAATAGTGGTAACCGAGACGTAATGATGGCGAGAGCTTTCTCATTAAAATGGTGCTAAAATTACACTGTAACTGTCACTGGCAATATTCAAGTTCCCATTTGTTGATGACAATAATAATGCTATATTTGATACAGTACATGTATCATATCACTGTACAGTATATTTTGGTAGGAAAGACCCAATGGGTTATACTATAGAAATGTAGATTTCTTTTTTCCTGCCAGGCAGCTTGGGGAGACTCATCAGGGGTGCTTTTATGTCTTTTTTGTTTGTAAATTCATCATTCATTTTGTATCGTTACATTGTACTTGTTTGAAATGCTGAATAAATGTAAATGGATACACACTGCAGTCATTCCTACACACTAAGTGCACTTTTCCACTCCCCCTGGGAGTATTCCAGCCAATCACGTATTAGACATTTATGTGTTCAGTGCTAAAGGCCCAGTCCCATACTGACGATTTTCACGGCGAATCGCAACGATTTGACGTTCGTCGAGAAAATCGCTTAGGTCGTGTTGCATCGTATTACATCATATCGGTTCTTCCCCAAAACCATGGGCGTAGATCTGTCATTGATACCCATTCAACTGGGGGGGGGGATGATCTATTCATTCATCCCCCCTGATGAATAGGTTGCTACGCCCATGCCCAAAACCGTGGCTATATCGAGTCTATTCGTTCTAGTAAATCGTTGCGAGTCGTTGCGAGGCGAGTCGCCATGAAAATCGTCAGTATATGGGAATGGGCCTTAAGTAACCAATCCTTCTGGGTACCCATTCATACACCTGAGGGAATAAATGTAAATCAAAAGGGTTGCCATTTCATTCATTCAAGATAGGTCCCCCCCACCCCAAATCTGGCAAATCTCATCACAGACTGGCCCTAAAAATACTTGGATGAGATCGTCTGTCAAAGTCAATGCAAAACAAATGTAAGAATGCAATTTTCATACAGGCAAGCATGAAAGGTAACTATGCTGAACAAAGCGCATTCATCACTGCTTTACGCTCACTACATGGCGGATGAAAAGGGATATTTTTGGGCAACAATTTGGTTAAAATTTGACAAATTTGAGACACTACATTTTATCATTTAATTCATTATGTAACCAATTGATGACATTGAAATCATTTTTACTTAGTAAAAGATTCCCTATCAAAGGAAAACAGTCAATTTGATCCATGTTACGGAAAGTACATGTGCACCTTTTGATTTTTCTGAGCCACCCTGTAAATATTTTGTATGCAATGTAAACATGTCCATCTGCATTTTTCACCTGATGACATAAATTGTACCCTGGGGTAGCAAACGAAAATCCGCCATTTTGTTTAATTATTTATTTATTTTTTAGGGCTGTACCCTGGGTATAGCATGCATACAAGAGCGCGGGTGGACACAAGATGGCGCTACGCAATGCTGGATACCGGGGTACAACGGTACCCCGGGGTACTGCGTGTGTCATCACCCACTTATAACTTTGGTTTATGCATGCACATGAACTTTCCTCAGATTTTGTTGGCATGTACAGAGACCCTATGATCAGCAATTATGAAATTCTGCTCACGTAAACGCACGTTACTGGCAGCCCATTACCCTTCCATGCATCACTGCATGACAAATGATTATCATAATTACTGCGGCCTTATCATGGCGCATACTGAATATTGTTTTTGTGCTAAATTTGGAAAGTGAACTTTCTACCTTTAATGGGTGGTGTAACATAAGGTGGCGTTAATTTTGGCTTGATTTATTTTCTTAGGTCATTGTTTTTCCAGAGGGGTTCCTTTTTATGCAACATCTTTCTCTAATAAATATCAAAGTGATACGCTTTCTATAAAAAAAAAAAGGACTACATATAAAATATAGATTTACAATTATAAAAATCAAAATGCACAACAAATGCAACATCTTTCTCTAATAAATATTAAAGCAATACATTTTCTATCATTTCTTTATATTTAAAAAAAGACTACATATAAAAATTTTTTTAAAAAATGCACATAACCACAACTCTTCCTGTTACATGCTTTATTTGCATTTGTCCTATTTGAACAAGAAGTTCCACTTTCTTTAACCTGTTGCTTTCGGGAACCGAGTGTGCTATGTACAAAGTCAATGGGGATTTCAGAATATTGTAGGGAACGGGTTAAATTGCAAGGAAGCTTGTTTGCTCATGTTTTTTTTTTTTTTTTTTTTAACTTCTTTTCGAGACGATTGCCAATTTTCCAGATAGCAATCACTCATAATTTGGAAATATTTATTATAAATAAAAGAGAGCTAAATCGGGGGATACAAATCATTTCCAATTTTGGAAATATTTATCAGAAATTAATGAGAAGTACATTTTGTTTGTACAAATCTCCCAAACAAATGGTTATTTTGAGAGTACAAAAGTGACTTCACCCGGCTTCTCTTTTTGTAACTAGTGAGAGTCAATATAGGGCCTAAATGTTTGATCCTAGCAGAATCTTCTTCAGAGGCTAACTGATGAGGAAACATAAAATACATAAAATATATATTATATACTAAACATAATACAAACACATGCATACAGCTAAGGAAGGGGGCGGACACATAGAACAATAAAGAGGCTGTGAGTGGCCAATCAAACTAGTAATAATAATAATAATAATAATAATAATATTATACTCTATGTATATAGCGCCTAATATGATTGATAATCATCTCTAGTATTAGTGTACATGTCAGATTTGTTGTTGTTGTTATTGTTGTTTTGTCATCCCCTTGAGAGCTAATGAGTACGAAAATGCAAGTCAGCATCCTAAGAGAATACAGTATGGTTGCGTCTTCCTCATCAAGACATTAACACATCAATCACGTATGGTAAATTAGCGTCGTTAGGCTGGAGATTGACAATGGCAGGGGTTTTTCTTTCTTGGAAAAAAAGAGTGCACTCCTAATTGTCAGTACACTTTGTCCTTGGTGCTTACATCATCACATCTTTAGTGAATGATGTAAGCATAAAAGTCTCAATAAAAAAATGAAATTAAAGGGATGCCTGTAAAGTGTCTAACTCCACGAAAATTACTTGGAGCTTCCTCGTTTCTCTTCTACCATGTTGTTTAGCTTATGGTAAGAGAATAATAAAATATGGTTAGATTTTGTAACATACTGAAAACTGTTGGACATTTGTTCTTGGAAATTGCGTACGCATACGCGTACGTCGCTACAACACGTAAACTACTACTACGAATTATGACATTGTTGCATCAATTCGACCATATCTTTAGTTACCATTAACTTTATAAATTGGGGCGAGTCGCATTTGAAAGCGGAGAATTTTCCGTATTTTGTGGAGTTAAAATTATTTCTGGGGGCCTTTCAACCCCTCTGCCTTTTGTTGTTGAATTGTGTTACGCATTCATTTTCTGAGGGAAAAGTCTATGGCAGATGCCCCAATTTTGTGTTGGTACACGTGCACGGTCATACTCAAACGGCCATAACATCTGAACGCACGAACGTATCAAATTGGGGCGAGCAGATTCTGAAACTTCACATCTTAAGCTAAAAGCTGATGTCAAACTCATTGTCATTGGTCAAATAACCTCTCTGCCTTTTTGTTTCAAAAAGTTTTCACCAATTGAAGAACAGCTCTCATAAATCGAAAACTGGCCATGACGTAATGGGAGATTCCATTATTGAATCGAGGGGTAGCAGCATATAGCCCTTAACTCCCGCGCAAGGCGACAACGACAGTGTAACGATAAGCCGATATTCAAGACCGAAACCATTGGAAAAGTGTCTGATTTCTTTAATTTTGGAGCATTATATGAATCATGCAGGTAAGTTATGAGTTAAATAATGTTACAAGTTTCATTAAGTTAAGTATTACTCATAAATATGAGTTACAAAGGAACAAAACGGAGCCTTTTCTTCGCCGTGCTCCGCAGTCAAACATGTTTCCATTCTCACTTGCCCTTAGTCCCGTATATGTCGATATGTGTACCTATTTACAAGACAATTACAGTACGATGTGTATAATGTATATTGTGACTGAGTGTGACTGAGTTGAGACTGAGAGTGAGTAAATGATCTGATTTTCATTTGTTCATACTTCATTATGTTTATGATGAACTTGCACACTGCACAGTGTATTATTCAAATCCTTTCGGTTTCAGTATCGGGCATTCAGTTCTGAATATCTTTCAATTAAAGGACGGTCAAGGATTTGCAATTTGCATATGTTATGGTTACGTAAATCATTATAATGATTATAAATGAATATTACAATGACATGTGTATGGTGTGAAATTAAGGACTTATATTCTCTATTCACAACAGGCTCATGGATGAACATACAAGCCCAAGGGGGAGACGATTTCAGAGAGTCGACTACAAAAAACTAGCTACTGGACCAAAGATTCCTCAGACGTGCTCCGCCCGTGAAACTTGGTCGACAAGGAAATTATATCCCTTGGAAATTATCGACGCTAAAGAGGAAGATGGTGCTGCTAAAGTCCTAGTTCACTATACTGGCTGGTCAAAGAAATATGACGAATGGCGATCAGCTGCAGATGTCATAGACGTTCCTGAAGAACATATTACTACATGTCCAGCTGCTACAAAATACTTTTACTCACAATTAACCATTGCTATCCGAGAGAACCTACATATTCATAGGAAAACAGTTTTGTTTCTGTACAAGTACCTATTCAGAAGGACGCTTTTGCAGTCTTGGAGTGCCTTGGAAAGCCCCATCCATCCAAGAAGGGCTGGTTAGCGGTTAGCTGTGGTGCACTGGTAAACATATTAGGTGAGAAGTGGCATTACAGGGTTGTGAATGCCAATAAAGACTTTGCATATGTTGTGGCCAATACTGTTTACTATCAGTTAAAAGAACGTCTGCCATTGATTGACTATGATGATGGTAAATGCACATATATGCACAGAGGCTTTGTCCTGGATTTTCGCTTTGTTCGTGAACGAGGAAACGCGTCTGATTTAGACAAGTATCTACAATCAACAGCTTAGAAGTATCTAGAACTAACTTCTGGGAATGCAGGAATATTCTTTGATAATCTAGTCGGCAACTAAGATCTTCATGTGCTTGTGTGCTTATCAATATCTGCTGGCCTTAACTGGATTTTCAAAAACAGAAACACAATACAAGTATAAATGAAGGTTGCATTTATTTGGTTGATTGGTTGACATATCTGGCATGGAAAATTTGGCATTAATTTTCTAATGGCCCTTCGCTAATTAGGTTTGGCCAGGATTCAACTTTAATGTGTACTTACATGTAGATCTACATAATGTATGTGTAGATGTAGAATTTGTCTTGTCATGTGTCGATATTAGTGCTGTAGTATTTTGGATTTGGGGTTATAATATTGTCAAAAAGATAACCGGTCACAGAATTTTTTTTTCAGCATTTTACTTTTTTCTGATTCAAATTAAAATTCATTTAGTTTCCACAACTGGAATGGTAATTGCATGTGGCTTATGCATATTCGATTGTACGGTTTACACTAATGATGTATGAGTATTACAAAGTATGAGCTGAAACATAAATTGGGTACAAACAGTTAATCCTTTTTCCTATAGCACTAGTTGATACTATTCACCATGGCGATCATAAGATTGATTTGTATTGCTTCACTGTTCTTATTGTGCGGGTTCAAGTTTGTAGAAGCTGTTCCTGAATATAGCCATGAATACCCACATCTTGTGACTGTGAACATCAACAATTATGCTTTATACACATTGTCAACTAAGTTGTCTAACCCTGTTCATCCTGATAATGTCGCAACAGTTTTGGAATCAGTTCTCTCCCAACATCATATAACAATAGATAGGATCAATGTGGAACCAGCATTGAAGACCTTGAAAGAAAAAATTAAATGGATGGCTCGGATTGTTAAGTCGGTTAGTAACTCATCAAGAAAAAAGGGGGCTTTGTTTGAAAAATGGAGGAAGTCTAAGTACGAGTTGAAAGTGTGGCACAGATCTGGAAGTCCAACCAAAAGAAAAGTTGAAGAATTAGAGGAGGAACTTGAAAAGACCAGGGAGGAATTAGAAACCGCACAAAATGAAAAGAAAGAAGTCTCAAGTGAAAGGGAAAAACTTGAGGAGGAAGTACGTGAATTATCAAATCCTAAAAAATCTGGAAGAGGCAAAAGGGGAAAAGGAAAGCAAAAAAATGAATACAGTAAACGACAAAAAAAGCGACACCAAACAAGTGTTATAAACACAATCAAAATGGCAATTACCGGCCTAACTCAAGATGAAAGTTACACACCTATACAGGTTAAACTTTTGAACCAATTTGATGAGGAAGTAGTTGTGGATTTTGGAAAAAAAGATGAAGAAGATGAAAGCAAGCAAGATGATTGTGATGTTTTGAATTGTGATGATCTAGATGAAGTAGTTTTCATACTAGACCATCACAATGTAGCCAATAGAGGATACCATGCATTGGCACAAAAACACATGATCCTTCCAAGGGCACATTTGATATCGAAAAGAAAAAAACAGCTAAATTCTAAGATTGATATAAAACAAGTAGATGGTGGTTACCTGGGGGCCTTTACAAGTATTAAGGATATGGTGGTCAGGAAGCTTGAGCAGGAAGGAAATGACCATCTTATAGAAAATGGAAATGTACGAATCAAGTTGAGTGGGGATGGGACACGAGTAACATGTAAGCAGTCCTTTGTAAATATTTCTATCACATTCCCAGATGAAGACATCTGCATGTCTGAACATGGGAATTATTTGCTTGCAGTTGTGAAATGCCCAGAGAAAAAGGCTGCTTTGGAAGCAACGGTTCATGAATTGGTTGAAGAGTTTGAAAGTCTTTTATATGTTGAAGTCAAAGGACAACATGTCACCATTGATAAATACTTAGGTGGTGATTTAAAGTTCTTGAATGAGATAATGGGCATTTCTTCCTTTTCTGGAAAATATTCCTGCCTTTGGTGTCAATGCAGGAGTGATGAACGTTTTGATATGACTAAACATTGGTCGTGCACTGATGTAGATAATGGTGCACGCACCATAGAGTCTATTATTCAGAACGCTGGTAAAAGGGCGAGTGATCAAACAAAGTTAGGGTGTATGAGAACGCCTTTGTTCAGAAGTGTCCCTGTCCACAAAGTAGTTGTAGATTCGTTACATTTATGTCTCAGAATTTGTGATCAACTAGTCAGCCATCTTGTTTCTTATCTAAGAACTCAAGACAATATTGTCAGAGTTTCGTCGAGGACTGATATTGAGAAGTGTGGAAATCTTCAACGCTTTTGCAAATTCATTAACGAAGATGCAAAGATAACAGATTGGAATTTCTTTGTTAATGATGGACAGCTACAATACAGATCTTTTAGAGGTCCTGAACAAAGAAAGCTCATGAATCTTATTGACCTTGACTCACTCATTCCATCCCATCCAAAATTGCAAAATCTTAAAAAGCTATGGAAAGAATTTCCTGAGCTTCTAAAAATGATGGACATGACATTGACAGATAATGAGATTGATATTTTTGAGTCATCAGCTCGGGCATGGGTGTCACTGTATTATGATACATATTGCAGTACAGATATCACACCTTATATGCACGTTCTGGCTTGTCATGTTCCAGAAAGTATGAGACTGCATGGTAATATTTCTCATTTCTGTCAGCAGGGTCTTGAAAAGGCCAATGACTTGGTAACCAAGTGGTACCATAGGTCCACTAACTTTGGTTCCAACTCGATGGCACAGTTAATTGCCAAACAGCATAGGCTGCAATTGCTGAGACAGAAATTCCAACCTAAACCACGATGGAATGTACAATGCAGTTCATGTAATGAAATTGGTCATAACAAACGTACATGTACAAGTGTGTCTCAGTCATAGACACTGCAACCTGTATGGATGGAAGATTTCTTTACATGTATAAATTACACTATATCATGTTACTATAATGTACGTACATTCACATGTCTCCTTCACGCTGCAAGCTCTTTGTAGTTGTACATTGTACTTCATGCGATACTGTATTTAATAATTGTTTTTCATTCAGTGAATTGCTCTCCATTATTGGAATTGTTATTATGGTTTGTGTAAAACCTTTTTTTTTTTGCTTGTAGTTTGTAGTTTTATGCCTCGATTATATGAAATGTCTCGTTAGTTGTGACATGATGTCTAAATCATGTCTAAGTCTTATCCCCACGAAGCTTGATTATAACATTTCCATTTCCATCCTGCTCAAAAAGGCCCCCAGGTTACCACTATCTCAATACATTTACAGGTACACGTATCTTGAATTTAGTGTGCATTATTATAGAAATTGTCTTTGTATAGGAAGATGTATTCAACTCAATTTAACCTTGCCAGTGTTAAATGTAATGTACATACCTACAATGTATGTCTTTCATTGTGCCAAAGAGAAATGCAAATGTTGCTGAATTGTGATACACTACTACATTATACCTACACAATACACTGGATATGTATTTTCTTGTTGTATACAAGGTTTTATTCATTATCTTTATTTTCTGACACATACTTATTACCCAGGGAGCAAAGGAGGTTTTTCATACATGGAATGTTATAAAAGGTTTGGGCCCAGAATTGTCTTCTAGGACCTTGTAGAAGCACAACCTAGGTGGACAACCTCACGAACTAGCTACTGGAAGGCCAAAAAACACATATTAAGGATTTTACCCCTAATATACGTTAAAAGCACCTTAAATCCTTAGGGTTCATGAACATCCTACTCTGGTATTTTCACGATTACACCCAAACGCATGCTGCTATCATCGACTTGCTTCGAATATGTCTTTCATAGATAGTTTTACATCGTTTGATACCAAATTTGGCCATTTTACTTCTATTATTTTTTGTCACGTGCCTTTTATATGTCACGTGTCAGATATAGAATGTGAAATTTCACATACGCCTATTGACAAAAATATGTGAAAATGATGCAGATTATAGAATGAAACAAATATTTAGCTGTTTAACCCTATACATGTTCGATGACATTTAGTAAGATAAAAAAAAACAGGTAATTAGCAAAACAAAGGATAAAACAATACAAAATAAAATAATTTGAAACAAAGAAATACATAAGAATAATTGCATGAAATAATTATAATGATAAAATGGATGTTATGATTGCTCTTCAGCTATCGTTGAGAATTAGGTCAAGTTTCTTCGAGTGCGAGGATCTTTCCCAGACTGGGCACGCATACTCCGCAGCAGAATAACGAAGTGCAACAGCTGTTGCCCGTAGTTTAGATGCACTGGCACTCCAAGAGGAGTTTGTCAGTTTCCGGAGGAGGTTGTTCCTGGTCCTCACTTTCCCCCTCACCTTTCCGATATGCTGCTTGAATGAAAGTGTCCGATCCAGGGTAACGCCAAGGTACACTGGATGATCGCAGTGGTCAAGGGGGGTACCATTCCATGTGAGTGGTAGTTTCTTCCCAACCTCGCGGTTGCGTAGATGGAATAAGCAGACCTGGGTCTTGGTAGGGTTTGCTTTCAGCTGGTTGTCTCTGTAGTATACTGTCAGGTTGTCTAGGGCTGATGTTAAGGTGTTCTCTATCTCATTGGTATCGCTGTTCTGAGTGGCAATGCCGAGATCGTCAGCATAGATGAAGCTCCTTGTGCCTGGAGAGACAGGTTGGCCATTCGTGTAGATGTTGAACAGGACTGGAGCGAAGCACTGCCCTGTGGGAGTCCATTATTCTGTATCCTCCACCTGCTGCGCTTTCCGTTCAGCTCCACAAAGAAACGTCTGTTTCCTAGTAGCAGTTGGATGAGTTTGGTCAGATGAATGTCACTTGTCATCCTGTACAGCTTATTGAGGAGTAATCGATGGTTCACTGTGTCATAGGTAGCCGTAAGGTCTACAATATCCAGATAATTTATAAAGATGTTGTCTATATGTATTATAGAGTTAACTATTTTTTAGTTAATTGGCTTTTGAATTAGCTGTTTAGAGATTGGAAGATTATTAAGTGCACATTGCAAGCATCCTGGTATGATGAGGGCACTGTCCAAGTATGGATGAACGTTAGCCTGATAGATAAATACTGTCGATTGCAATCATCCTGATGGAACCCTACATAGAATAAGTCAAGGGATACCCACATTGGAAAGCTGAATGGGGGTCCAGGGGGCGAAGCGCTACTGACTTTGCCGCTTCATTTACCTTCCCTTATCTTTCCCTACAGGCTACACCTACAAAATATTTACACTCATTGCTGACGTCTTCTGTATTAGTTCCATGTTAATATTGGCAAACTACGTAACACTAATACAAACAAGTATACCAGTGCATTGTTGTCAGATACATCATTAAACTGTTATTAGTAAGTAAATCCCTTTATTAAATGGTTCATATTGTATTATATTCTGTATGTAGGTAGATTGTATACCTGTACTCTATAATCAATATATACAAATGTATTGTCCTCATTGTACAATATGTACATTTCATTATAAAACCTATTTTACGATTTTTACCTCTATTATAATGATTTAGTAAAATCAGTTACCAACAATACACTATAATGAACTCATAGTCTTATGTATTTTATTGTTTTCACTTGTTTATGTTTATTATTATTCTATTGTTTTCGTTTATCATTTCAAAAACTTAAACAAATTAAATTGAATGCCATTTGAAGAACTTCAAATACAAATTGTGTAACGTTTTAAATATCTTGAGCATTTTAAAGCGTTTTTGTATATAACTGAACGTGCAATTTCAAGTCGTTTGTATAACACGTGACTTAAAATGACACGTGACACATTAACCAAAGAAATTATGCAGTCAAATTTGGTATCAAAATATGCACACGACTCTACAGAATACAAATCTGAAGCGATGTGATGATATCATAATGCTTTGGAGTGTAATTTCGTAAATAGCACAGACAAACCTTCATGAACCCTAAGGATTTAATGCGCTATTAACGTACATTATGGGTTAAATCGTTTGTACGCGTTTTGTGAACTTCCAGTAGCTAGAGCGCGAGGTTGTCCACCTAGGTTGTGATCCTAGAAGGTCCTAGAAGACATTTCTGGTGAACAACCTTTTATAACATTCCATGTATAATATCCTAAAAAATGGGGTGTTTGCTCCCTGGGTATATAGTTTGTTTTATCTTAGCCAACTATTGCTTATTTTGTATGAAATTGATGTTTCTTGTGTGCTAGATACAGATGTTGTATCAAACATGATTTAGTATTGTGTGTACTGCTATCACACTTTCTGTAATAGGCATTATCATTGTATAATGATAAATGTCACAAGATGGTTGTATACGATTAAAATGTAAACAACTGTCAATGCGTTGCACTTCTGAAGATGTTTTTTTCCCTGTACGTGTTGTATTCCCATACCAGTATTACATACTTTCAAGATAACTATCTTGAATTTAGTCTACATTTTTACAGAAATGTCACTATAGGAAGTATTCAACTCGATATACCTTGCCAGCCATATGTACATGTATACATACATGTATCTACTTTATAATCTAACCTTGAATTGTATTTGCCAAAGAGAAATGCAAATGTTGCTGAATTGTGATGCACTACCTTCTTATATACAAAATACGCTGAAGATGTATTTTCTTGCCTCCTACGAGGTTTACATTATTATCGTTATATTCTAGTTTGTTTTATCTTGGCCAACCATGAGTGATTTCTTGAAAAACTGTGTTATGATATTCGTACCTTCAGTAGCAGCTATGAAGTCTGCATGAATAATGATAAACTCGCATCCTTGACAATTTATGTTGAGTGGAAATAGATTAGTAATCTGTTCTTGCATATGTATTTCATCTTTCTATAATTATGATATTTATATCAGAGGTTGTCTATATTGGATTATGTATGATGCTGAACAACTCAATAAAATAAGTTATATTTGCTAGGTGCAATCTAAGCAAATTTTGTGTGTGCTATATAATTACATGTATACCAAAGTATTATCTCAAAGTACATCAACTCAAATATGTGACAATACTTCTACATCAATGCAGCTTGAATAATTTAGTCATATATTCATACCTCTATTATCAGATTATTACATCTGGGACTGGGTGTGGATAAAAATTCATGTTAACTCCTGTGATTTTGCCATGTTCAGCCAGCCAATTTTGTTGTTCAACGTAACGTGATACTGTATGTGTAAATAAGTTATATGTTTATATGCTAGTTTTAGTTTTCTTGCACTTGCACCATTGTATGATCATTTTTGCACTGGTATTTACATGATTTAAGTTAGTTATGTTTCACTTTCTTTTTTCTTTTAGCGTTATATGGTTATACATGTATTATGATAATTCAGTTGAGAATGACATGCTTGTGTTTCAACTTTCAATAAACTGTCATCATACCTTTTCAAAAATTGCATTCTTCTTTTTTTTATGAATCTTTGCCAGTTAGCCCAGTATCTTACATTTTCAGTATAGAATAAGACACCATTTGCTGGATTAGATTGCTATTTGAATATGACTCAAAACAGGAATTATGAATGTGGGTGCATGTTGTACATTGACGTGTACATTTCTGCTTGTAATGTTGTGAGTGAAGTGATTGTGAGCCTATAAACATGTGCAGTGCATGTATGAATGATATGCATGAACGTGTGTGCTTTGAATAGGGGAGGGATCGGGCATTTAATAGTAATTACACCGACCACCCCTATTTACTGTAATGGAGCGGTCCAGCCACTGCTCGCTGAACCGCTGTAGAGTGGTAAAGTAAACAAACCGTTCCCGTAAATCCAACGTACGCGTTTGTGCTTGGGATCGGATTTTTTGTCCAAAACTGGCCAAAAGTTTTCATTATGATGCCCCTTTAGTATGACGACATCTATCATCGAGCTCAAGAGCATTAATGAATGGTCATAAACCTCATAAGCGTCATACAGTAATTCGTTGTGAAAGCTGACGCATATTTTCGCTTTTTTTAACCAGGAGAGAAACTTGTTCTTTTTCAATGAAACTTTCACACATCATTCGGACACACATGTATCTTACAATGATTTTGGTACAGGATTGAAGTCTCAAATGTCTTTTTGGGCAATATCTGACACTTTACAGGTGCACCTTTAAAGCTAGAATGAATCTGCATGTTCTTGAAAGATGCAACATCGAAATATTTTGGATGAAAGATTGATAACCGTATCCAAGCCTCCACGCGAAAAATGTTCTCTACTATAGCCTGTTTGGGCAAGTACAATTGTACATTATATTCAAATTTCACTTGCCCCAACAGAACATTTACTTGCCCTCCTACTTCTAGATGATATTTTCACGGAAGAAATTCAATTTTTTGCCTGTGGTCGAACAATTATTTATTTGCCTGATAATACTAGCCTGATATCAATTCTTTCTTGCAACGGGCAATCGGGCAAGTGCTAGTGTTGATCCCCCTATATATATGGAAGGTTAAGACAGGGGTATAGGGGAAGATGTCAATATCCGCCTCAATCCCAATAATTGCAACAGAGACAACGGGATCGATATCCCCGAAGTTTGGATGCGTACGATACACCGCCATGACATGATATAATATATTTAGCATTATTGGGGAAGATGTTGGGCAATTAGCGATGGATTGTAACCTATCCAAGTTCAGATAAGCAAACAATATTGTGATGATGATGTACATGTAAGCATAAAGTCTCAATGAAAACTGGTGGCCGAATGAAGTTGTTCTTGGGAGATGTAACAAACATGTAACTAAATTAGAATAAATCATTTTGACATCTTAATTTAGCATGAAAGTTTAATCGAGAGCTGTTTCTGGTATTTACATTGTAAAACTCTTGATATATTTATATATTACCTGTCAATGGAAACCACCTGCTTATAAAGACCACCCTATTAAACCTGGGCAGTCTTTATAGACAGGTTCGACTGTACAAAAATACAAATAGACCAATGTTTATATAGAAATTCCAGTTCATTCAATCTACATATATACATGTAGTTTATCATGTGGGCGCTTATTGCGAATCTCATGTACCTTGACTGTACAGTATTATAACTAATTCTTATGACCTACATGTACATGATCATGATCGCATAATTGAATCAACTCAACTTGTACATAATTACTAAATTGATCAGTGAAACAAATTCGATTACTCTCTACTCTGCCCTACATTAATATCTCTCACGGTGAATTGCAACCCAAAGTGGTAGCATCAATCAAATACAAAGCCATGCGAAACATGTCAAATGCACAATGTATATTGTATGAAATGTAAGTTGCATTAGAACTGAATCATGAATTCACTTGTCACACAATAGACCGCTTCTGTAATGTATGCAAATATTATGCGTAGGACGTCAGACTCCCCGTTGGCAAGCTTAACAATAGTAACTATGTCCGGCAAGCTCCGGCAAACCTAGCTTGCCGGACCTAATTACTATTGTTCAGCTTGCCAACAGAGAGTCTTACGTCATACGCATATTATTTGCATACATTACAGAAGCGGTCTATTGAATACATTTGGAAAAGAAATATGCATTTCAAATATATACCTATTTGCAATGAGAAATTAAAACCTCTTTAAGTTGAGTATATATGATTTGGGGAAGATGTGTATTTAAAGCCTTAAATATAGTATCACAACTGTGTTTCTTACATCCCTAGTTCGTGAATGTTTTGTTGGAATTAACCTTTAAAACATAATTTTGCGGCATAAGCATTCGCACACATTATTTAGAGTTGTGAAGCAAGTTTTCCCAACAGGTTATGATGTGTCATTTATATGATGACCAACGAATATCTAGGATGTACTCCTTTACCTTGAGAAATTATAATATCCTTTAATGTATAATATAGGGTAATTAATGCATTATAATTAAATTCCATGCAATATATCAAATTACCAAATATGAATGACTAATATTAGAATCTTAAATCTTTCATCATAAAAATAGGGTAATGAAAATAAATGTTTACAATTATATTCTCAATAATGAAATCTTGCTATAAAACAGTAATTTCAATACTTTTCCTCTATGTTTTATAGTGTGCCTTAATAAATTGCATCATTACATCCTAGGATCAAAACAACATATTTCTGGTGAGTGGTGACCAGTTATCCTTTCAATAGAATGTCAAGGGACCATTTGTCTGGATTTCCTAAGCAGAGGGATTTGCATCATTAATAATGAGAAGAAAAGAATAATTCGCAATTTCCAGTGGCACATGACAACCATCAATGGGCTAGTCAAATTCCACAGACCTGGGCCGATATTCATAAAACCCTGCTAGCTTTTATATTAGTTCCCTGCTTAGTCTATTTCAAACGATACAGTTTAGTGAGCAACAAACAAATTTCCTAGTCCCAAACTAGGGTTAGCTGGGTAAGCCTTATGTACTCACTAAATTAACCCTATTTAGCGACGAAAAAGATCATACAGGGTGTGTTTAATTCTTAGCCATGTCATCCAAAATAGACTTAGCATAAAAACTAAGCGAGGATTCATGAATATGGGTCCAGGTTTATAAACTGGTTACTGGTAATTTCTGTCTTTGCAGTCTGGACTAAAGAAAGATGTGCAACTGATGAGAATTCAGGCCACTGATTCTAATCACCATGACGATTGGCCTGGACTGGCTTCAAGCCCTTAACCCCAGATGAGGTCCACTAATGATGATTGTCTATCGCAGTTCAATACATCACATGTTGACACATAATTTCACGAGTGGCTCCGATTGTAATTTCGGGTCATCACGCTGCGCGGAATCAATATTACCGCATCAAATTTCCGCTCCGTCAGTGTTTGGGCAAAATCTTAAAAGGGTTCCTACCGAGCGGAATGCACTGGAAAAAAAACAGTGTGACGTCAAACTCATTGTGGTCATCATAACTATTGTCATTTGATATAAAAATACACATGTATGCATATAATTTCATTGACCTCATTACTTGATTATTGGCATTTTGTGGATGTGTCTTTGAATGGTTTATTGAGTACTACAAAAATACTGCTAATAGATCTATAAATATTAATGACGTGCAAGTGACCTACTGTGTACTGACTGCATCATCCTCTTCTAATTACTTTCAATTGTCGATACTAGCTGCAGAAATAAGGAATTGGTTGCCATTTTATATAGTATACTCTCTGTACAAAGTTGAAAAAATTAGTTAGATTTGATGGACCAAGTGGTTATTTGATTATTGCGTTTTGTGTGTGTTACTTACTATGGTTTATTGATCGAGTATCACAATACTGCTAATAGATCTATAATATTAATGACATTCAAATGACCTAATATAATATAACTAAATAACTAATATAACTAAAGAGCCACGGTAAACCCCAAAACAGCCCTCAAGAACTTTTTCACAGGATAGATTTTTCTTTCTAAAGTAAAACAATTAGCCCTTGTGAAATAAACAGTATTTTAAACCCTGGTGAGAGCTATATTAAATTGCAAGTTTTTGCAAGAATCTACTAGACCCAGTTATTAGCATAAGAAGTTTGGCTTGGTATGAAGACTGAGTGCATACACCAAGCCTCTACACTAACTTTTGTCTTCTTTACTGGCCCGTGTTCAGGCAAGTAAAATTATAAATCTTCACATTTTACTTTCCCAAACAGAAAAATCACTTGCGCACATACTGTACTTCTACATGAGATTTACATGAAAGAAATTGTCTCTTGTAGTTTTTAGTTGCCTGATTGGGCAACCAAACAAGATCATTTATTAAATTGTACTTACTCTATAAATCAATTTTTATTAGCCCCCGGCAATAGGGCAAGTGCAAGTGCCCTGCCTATACTATTCATTCCGCACTTATCTATTGTCTGCATTAATCCGTTCAGGGCAGTTTGATTTTGCTATACATGTATAACACATATTCTCTATAGACCCTAGCCAGAGTATTTTTGGGACCAGTCCTTAATGTGTTAATGAACAAAACAAGATCCGATTCTATGATTGTTGTAACGTGAGTTGACGGTGGCACTCACAAGATTTAAGTATTTCACTTTTTAACTTTCAGAGCATGTTATGCATGTAACATTTAATTGATTTATTCATATGAACAACCGGTTATTCTAATACAGATTTTACCCCGCCTGCATAAAATAATCGAATTATTATCTTTATTTTACTTTTTCACTTTAATAAACCTTGAAGACGAAAAAAATGTACATGCGCAATAGGTGACATACCAATTATTCATGGCGACTATCATGAGATGCATTACTTCTAATGTTTTATTTATAAATGTCAAGGTCATGTTGTCAATATTTTATAGATCTAACCCATGCACGTATGATGTAAAAACTAAGAACCATTCGTAACTGTAATGCATTTTTTTAAAACCAAGATTTGATTCTAATGTAAAGGTTAATGGTTCAGCTGAGACCAAACGGAGCAGGATTCACTATTTTTCAGGAAAAGTACATATTGATTATGAGAGTAACCCCAGTGCAGGCATGAGATTTCCCTATCCTTCACCCACACAGTGAACATACTACTCATGAGCTATATGTATTGGACTATGCACTTGATAACAGAAGAGAAGAGAATGAGTGATGATCAAGGAAACAAAAGAAGAGGGGAGAAGAGAAGAAAAGAGAAGAGAGTAGAAGAAGACAGAGGCAGAATACTGTACAATAAAGAAGAGAAGAGAAGAGAAGAGAGGAGAGGAGAGGAGAGGAGAGGAGAGGAGAGGAGAGGAGAGGAGAGGAGAGGAGAGGAGAGGAGAGGAGAGGAGAGGAGAGGAGAGGAGAGGAGAGGAGAGGAGAGGAGAGGAGAGGAGAGGGAGAGGAGAGGAGAGGAGAGGAGAGGAGAGGAGAGGAGAGGAGAGGAGAGGAGAGGAGAGGAGAGGAGAGGAGAGGAGAGGAGAGGAGAGGAGAGGAGAGGAGAGGAGAGGAGAGGAGAGGGGAGAGGAGAGGAGAGGAGAGGAGAGGAGAGGAGAGGAGAGGAGAGGAGAGGAGAGGAGAGGAGAGGAGAGGAGAGGAGAGGGGAGGGGAGGGGAGGGGAGGGGAGGGGAGGGGAGGGGAGGGGAGGGGAGGGGAGGGGAGGGGAGGGGAGGGGAGGGGAGGGGAGGGGAGGGGAGGGGAGGGGAGGGGAGGGGAGGGGAGGGAGGAGGGGAGGGAGGGGAGGGGAGGGGAGGGAGGGGAGGGGAGGGGAGGGGAGGGGAGAGGGAGGAGAGGAGAGGAGAGGAGAGGAGAGGAGAGGAGAGGAGAGGAGAGGAGAGGAGAGGAGAAGAGAAGAGAAGAGAAGAGAAGAGAAGAGAAGAGAAGAGAAGAGAAGAGAAGAGAAGAGATAAATAAGAAAGGAAAATATATGGAGAAGTGAAGAAGAGAGAAGAAACAACAGTAGAGACAAGAAGAAACGAAAAGGAGAAACGTAGAGAAGACAAGAGAAAGGATAAGAAGATAAGGGAGAAGATGAGAAGATGGATGAAAGAAGAATGATATAAAAGAACAAAAACATGAAATGCAAACAGAACAGAAAATAATGCTGAAGAGAATTGAGAACAGGTGGAAAGTGCAGTTGGAAGAAGAAAGAAGAGAAAAGGAAAATAGTGGGAGCAAACAAAAATAAGTTGATGTAAGAACCTCATCATGAAAGGAGAGAAGATGAAAGAGATGAGACAAAAAAATGGGAGAAGACGAGACAGAAGAGAACAGGGAGAAAAATAATGCCTCTTTCACAGGAAAATTACCTTATGGAATTATGCAATGCTCTTTACTATCCTTTCACTATAATTTGTACCTACATAATTTTGTTATTCTTTTTTATATATTTTATTTTGTACAGCGCTTAGAAACACATGTATTAAGGGCTTTACAAATTTAATTCATCATTATTATTCATTTTATTTTATTTAAAATAGAAAAGTGACGACCAGGAGAAGGAAAGAGAAAAGTATAAAGACAAGAGGCAAATACACAAATAAAGATGTGAGAATAGAGAAGAAGAAAAGAAGACACATTGGATAGGGTCTTTTAAAAAGAAGGGTACAGAAGATACAAGAAAAGAGAGAAGCGAGGTTAATGAAAAAGTAGAAGAGAATAGAGAAGAGAAGAGAGAAAGGAAGAGCCAAGATAAGAGCCTCCCCAGTGCTCACGCCTCAGAGGTAATTGGGGGCGCACAGACGTCATCGTTTCGCCGGCAACGGACACTGAATAGCCGCGCTCTGACCTCGTTCGCTGTCAAATTTTCGGAATTAGCGCCGGACACAGCTGCAAGAGAACGGCCGTTTTCATTTCACTCCTCACTAACTCCCAATACTCCTCCACCCTTGTCCTCGCTATATAGCATTTCTTATTACTTTAATACTAAACTGGACATACATTTACTTTACATACAAAGCCTGGACAAAATTTTAGTGTATATATATATATGTACAAATAGATCCATAATCATATTTTAGTCTATAAATTCATAAAATCCCCTTTCTGTTGGAAATACATGAATCGTGTAACATATCTATTTGTGAATTGTCTCCTTTTTGTACGCTTACTGTGACACAAGACTGGAACTATCAAATGTACACTGAGACTTCATTTTAAAAACTAGAAATAATTTGCAAGTCTACAAATATATTCCCTAGATAAGTAAATACCTATTCCATTATGTGTTTTCTTGTTGTTGTTGTTGCTAAATTGCGTTATGCATATGCCATCTTGTAAGGCCAAAAAATTCAGATAATTTTAATTTCTGATTGAGGGAATATTTACCAAAAGATAAAAAGCGCTATATTTCGTTCCTATAAAGCTTGCAAGACTTTTGAACATGATTATGTCCTTTTTTTTAAAATGATATAAATAATGCTTTAGCTCCCTTATCTTTCTCCACCAACAAATTGTACATTAATAGTCTTATATTCTCCTTTATTCGATTACAAGGCACTGTACACAATTATTCTTACAAAGCCACACTCCATCAACTATCAATTATTGTCTCAATTACTTGTTTTCATGTTCTCAATATTTTTTATGAGAATGTTATCGCAGCTACATGTAAATGTTCATAAAAAAGTATTCTGTCAATATGATATGGTAGATTAAATGACATATTTACCCTGAAGGGCGCAAATTGCTTTTAACAAATTGACTGGTTCACAGAAATGTCTGTGTCGATATTGGCAAAGAAAAATTGAATATTTCTCCCATCCCTTTCTCAGCATTCTTCCTCAAATTCTCTTCTTCTTCCATTTTATTTTCCTTTTTCCTGTGTAATCATTGGCAAGGATCTATAAACCAACTTGCCCTTGGACAAATAAAACCAGTCTTGTGCAACTACAATTTGCCTGAACAGGGCACGTATAAAGAACAGAATATTATGAATATTTGAATTTTGGTAGCGCAAATAAAAGCAAACAAGTGATTTACAGCAACTTATGCTATTTATTTTAAATGCTTTTCTTTTGTAATCATTAATTTACCTTTAATGTTTCTTCATAAAAATAACAAATTTAATGTTCTTCATAAAAATGACAAATTTAATGTTCTTCATAAAAATGACAAATTTAATGTTCTTTGCCTAATGTACCTAATTCTGGCAAGTAACATTTTCATTTCAGGCAAGTTATTTTCTCAGTTACTTTACCAACATTTTTGTGGAGTCCTGCTTGGTATGCTGAGTAATCTTTATTATTCACAATGCACAACAATTAAAGGGGACCACCAGGCAAAGAACAACACATAATTATATGTTTTCGTACCGTTTTGTGATATCAAATAGATAGCAACATTTTGCAAAGGGTTGTGTAATTCATAAACAAAGCAAATAATTTCCACCACTTACGGAACACTACTATTTCCTGGTTCCATACGGGCCAACATTGCGAGTTTGTTTACATGTTTCTGTTTTATTGTTTCTTTTATGTTTTCTTGCAATTAGGAGCTCTTTAAACGCAGTAGAGTACATGTATAATTTATAGAAGCTGCGGTATAGAAATGTTCACATTATTATATTAGTATGTATTATTATTTGTACATACCTGAGCAGCCTCATCCTTCCACTGATAACCCCTGTCTAGGAGAAGCCGGATGACAATTTTCAGGTTGCGGAACCCGTCTTTGCTGACATCATAGAAGGGCAGATAGACGACGGACTCGGAGCTTACACAGGAACCAAATAAATTATCTGGATGAGAAAAAGGTGTAGAATTAAAAGTGTAGTAAAAAGGTTAGATATTTTGTAATGAACTGATTTGATTTACAATCAATGAACAATATATACATGTACATTATGTTCATAATTTTTAAGCAGATTGCGGAACCAAATAAATGATCTGGATAATGAAAAGATACAATCGATGTTTGTAAATGAATTAGTTTTTATATATAGTCAAATGAATTAGGACAATTGATGATTCAATAGAATTCATGATTTAATAACTTTGTGACTCTTAGAATATTGCTAATCCAGTTCTTACTGACAAAATACAAGGGCAGATAGATGGACTTCGCGCTTACATAGGGATCCAAATACATTATCCTAGACAATGAAAGAAAATGTTAAATTCAATGAATTGCTTTTATTATAATCAAATGCACACATACATGATTTCATATTTGTGAGTTGGGCAGATTGCGGAAGCTGTCTCTTGCTGACATCCTAGAAGAGCAGATCGATAGACAGATTCAGAGCTTACACAGGAGCCAACTAAATTATCTGGATAATGTCAAGTGAGAAGATTGTAAATCAATTACTTCTATTTGATGAATTAAGAGTTATTCCTGACTTCGTGATTTTGTCGAGTTTCAAAATATAGATTTGTTCAAGCTTTTATTAAAAGAAGTCTAATAATAATCTTGAGATCGTGAACACATAACAATGTAAAAGGTGCGAGAAAGACGGACGTGATTTTTAACAATGACCTCAACATCATCTTTTAAAAAGTTGAAATGAAATAAAACTTAAATGCATTTATTCTTATCTCTTTTAAACTTTAAATATGCTGAAAAACTATTGTACTCTATTCAGGACTGGCCCCAGAATACTTGGCCCGCAGTCCATGGAAATGCATGTTATACAAAAATCAAACAGTCTTGAATGGGGTATTATCATTTTGTTCTGTGAACCTTAATTCCAAGAACATTCAACCAAGAAACACACATTATAATGTCATCCATTAGGCCATAATGGCTTTCCACCCACCCATCGCACCACGCTTTCTTCTCCGACATGACTTCATTCATCTATAAATGAACTTCATTACAAAGGATGTCTACCATAATTAGCACGAGCAGGGTTGCGACCATCTGCCATGGAATAAGGGATTAATTGAGAAAGAATCGTTACGTTTCATCATGACTGCAGTCAATGGGATGCAATGCATAGTTTTATTAGGAGAGTCGTGAATGAATTCACATTAACCCATTGAAGACAATTTGATTTGCTTATTACATATACTATTATCCATAGACTACAGCCCAAGTATTTTCAGGCCCAGTCCTGAAGGGGTTGACCCCTTTGAGTAACAAAAATTAAATTTTAAACCCATTCCTTTTGAGATTCTAAATCCCTAGGTACACTCTGTACACAGCCCACCCAGTTCCTGTAGTCAAGGGGTTAAAGGGATCTAGTAACTTGTTGACATGTGCAAAAAGTGATGAATGGTTGATGCAATGTATATTGTTGTTATCTCATATGTCCACAGGGTATTGTGTGAAAATTTCAAGTTCAAATGGACATTGTATGGCCAAGTATTGAGCGAAAATGCAAAGTGATACTCTCAGTAACTCACTGCACTCACTTTGTACACGGAAGAAAAACTCGCCCAGAGTTTTCTTTATCTGAATACTTCAATCATACATATCTTTGTAACGAAAGGGAAATTTAGAAAAACAGAAACCTGTCCCACGATTTTATTGTTAATACGAATACAACACGGTATAAGGGAACCGCTAGAATTTAAATTTTATTTGAGGATTTGGACAATGTTACTAAAGTCCCTTTAAGAATCCCCTAGACCCAGGTCCCCTTCAGACAAGTCCACATGTCTGAAGGCGAGCTTGCAGTAGCCCCCGACAAATAAATAATTTGTTTTCCCTAGATGTAAAAGCTCAATCTCCCATTTATCTACAATTGTATAGAAGGTAGTCCAACTTGGTATAGAAATATCCATGGTGTCTATAAGAACAATTCATTAAAAACACGTATCTATTGTGCGCTTATTAGGAACAAAGCAATATATCTGTACCCTATCCAGGGCTTTCCCTTAACTTTTGTTCAGGTGGCCAAAATTACACATCAAATGTATTCTTACCATAGACTTGTGTCTTGTAAAAACCTAATCAGTTAGTGGCCAATACTTTATTTCTAGTGGCCAAATGAAATTTCAGGTGGCCATTGGCACCGACCAGGGCCACCGCTAAGCGCAAGCTGCTATCAGTATTGTAACTTAACCCATTCAGGACTGATTGATTTTGCTATAACAGGTATTCTCCATAGACCCTAGTAGCCAGAGTTTTTTTCGTGACCAGTCCTGATTGGTCAACTGTGGGTACTCAGAGGGTTAATGGGATGCACACATACAGTATGTTCAATCATCAGAAGATTAAAAGGGTTACAGTTTAGACGTAGCACGAGGCAAATCAGCCAGACGTAACTTCTCAATCAGTTAAATCACTCCCATGCACCCACAACCTGATGTGGTGAGCGGACAAATTAATGAAGCAAGGAGCGCACATCTCACCGGGTGACCGACCAACCATGCATTGAAGCAATAATCAAGACTCTATTAAAAAGAACTGTACAGCCGCATCATGTGTGTTAAACCCGTCCAAGACTACCTTGTACATCATTCGATTTTTAGAAATGGGTTTCACACAACCTTTCTCAGCTAGTAGCCCATGCACCCTACAGAAAGCTAAGTGTTGCAAGTTGGTGGCTAGCTAGCGGCAAAGCTTAATAGGCAATCCCCGCTGAAACTTAAGCTTGCAAAATATCAATCTCCCATGATCACTGGATCACTGCACGCTAATGACATGCATAAAGTCTGCTGCACGCTCGCAATTTCAGCAGATGTCGCTTATTAAGCCTGCCAGTAGCTAGCCTCTTTGGACCACCAAACTATGACTCACATCAATTTTTTTTAAGCAAAAGTAAGATTCACTTGCCAAGGGCTAGCGGGCCAGTGTTAGGTTTGAGCCTTTGCTTTCTTCATGCAGAGACTCCAGCCCAAGTCATTTTCGGGAGTAGTCCTGAAGGGCCCATCTACACAGTATGTACGCAATTTATCGTCCGAAATTAACCCCCCCCCCCCCCCCCGTACGCACTTTTTATACACGTGGTTGAATGGAGCGAACGCATCAGCTTTACACCTCCACCCCCCCCCCACCCCCCCCCCTCTGCGTACGTACTTTGTAGCATGAGTCCCCAAAGGGTTATGACTCAATGACCAGCCATGCATTGGGCCATTAACTCTTTACATCTCTAAGGACTCATATAGGTGTATGTGTATTATTGTGTTCTTGATTTCACACATGTGCAACCGTGCATTCGTCCATGAAAGGTCTTCTATTACAACAAGACGGCTCCCTGAACTTCTGTTAGATGAATCATACATGAGTAGCCTTTGTCTTTGTCTTGTGACTTTTTCTTTGTCTTTTTCTTTATTTTTGTAATAATCACTGTAAGTGAAATGGCAAAACACTAATTGAAATGTTTTTTTTTTTTTTTTTTTTGGAGGGGGGTGAGAATAACTTTATTCTGAAATAGTAATGAACTTCACATCACCACCCTATCATATTACAAACATATCAATCTAATTAAAGCATAATTATAGAGTGAATTCCTTATTTTCAATGGCTATAAATAACAGTATAACTCTACATGATGCATAAATATGCATGTATATACACTGTATATAATCTGGACATCTACATGTAGGTCCAGTTAAACCTGTGTATAGTGACCACCGAAAGGAAACAAGAAAAGTTGACCAAGTGACCTCTATAGACAGGTTCGGTAACAATGATTTTTCTCTGCAAAGGATAACTTTTGGTGGTCACTGTAGGCAGGTTGGCTGCTATTAGACAGGTGGCCACTAAGACAGGTTTGACTCTACAAGTATGTACCTAACATGTATAACATCTCACTGAATAAGGATGCACATGTACATGTTTAGCTTACATGTGAGTTCATGCATAAATCATTAGATGTCTTATCTTAGTTAGATGTGTACATAGCCACATTTGTATCATGACTCAATACACTGTATGAATGGATGCATTTGCTCATTAGGAGTAACATAATTGACATGCAAGTTATTATGGACTTTATAGTCACACCTGTCCACAATGACCACCTGTCTATAGTAGCCAACCTGCCTATAGCGGCCACAAAAAGTGATCCCCTACAGAGAAAATATATTATGTTAACTGTCTGTACAGGTCACTTATCTACATTGGCCACTTTTTTATTTCCACTTGATGATCACTATGTACAGACAGTTTCACATGCACATGAATCAAGACAATGTGACTCCAACATGTACACTCTAAAGCCCTCTGCAGACAGAGCCGACTTGACCCGATCCGACTGGTTTTCATTCGGATCGGCTCAGTTTTCAGTGCCTCGCGACACACATTTTGCCAGTCGAGAGACAGTCGGATGCCAGTTGGGGCCGATTCAACGATGAATCGGATCTGACCGACCGGGCCCATCTCTAGCCTGATTGAAACCAGTCGGATAGGGTCGAGTCGGCTCTGTCTACAGAGGGCTTAAGAGAGCTATTTGAGATAATTAACATGGACATTACATGAGCTCTTTAGAAGAGTACATCAGTTAGAAGGCTCAAGAAATGAATGATATTGCAATATTATAGCTACAGTTACTGATAGATGGTACTAACATACCCTCGTCTTGCAGCTGTACAGAAATTATTCCTGCTCTATAAAAGATGAACTGACACCCTTGTCAGGACAACCATTAGCTTTAATTTATTAAAAGCTGGGTTCTTGAATCTCTAACAAGGATTAGAAATTACTTTATTTAATGGCAACCCTTTAAGGTGAGTAAATTAAAGACTTGTCAAGTTTTGGTAGCCCAAATCCATCTTCGGCTGGCCCAAAACAAAGAAATACAGAAGAATTGTGTTCTAATATTTAATTGCCCTGCTCAGCATGCATTCAGTTTTGGTGGCTCGAAGCTTATTTTTGGTAACTCCGGCCCAGCGAGTCTGTGCTTATTCCAAGCCCGGAAATAACATCCAAAAAGTTGGGGTGGGATAGGAAGCTAGAGTACTTTTCAGCTTGATTTTGCATTTTACTCACAAATTCACGTATGCATCTAATGCTCTCAAAATAGAGTTTATATAGGGCCCCTCATTTTGCATTTCCGGAACTAAATTGGCCTCTTACACAAGATTATAATGTAAGTGTGCAACAGACTAAAATCAAAATTTGTCAGTTTAAAAATAACTAAATACGAAAATCTCCTATTTACTAATAAAAAGAAAGAATTGTAACATCATGGGTTGGATGCAGTAAGGTCAATATATCTCTGTACAAAATCTATTTCCGCTGACATCCTTCTTACGTTCAGCTGGCGATGAATATTGGAACGCATTCTACTTCATGTTTCAGAGCAATTGGAGGCCGCATCTCAACTTGACCTTTAGAGAAAACCGATTACCTGAACCTCAATGCACTGCGCAGTCCACCATACATTGCAGATATATATACCCCCTTTTTCAATGTCTAATAATGTCAATGCCATGCTATTTCCTTGGAACTGATTAGGACTATTGTACACATGACATTTTCAGTAGAACTCAACCCATAATCTCGGGCGTACGGAAATGCTAGAAATCCTCCTGGTGGCCCAGTTGGGTAAGCAGAATAGAGACTGGTTTAAGATTTGATGGCCCGATATAACAGAAATCATTAACAATTCTTTTACATTTGTGACTGCATATAGCAAAAACCTGCACTTGTCCGTAAAACATGTTTTTAAGAAATTGGCATTTTAAGTTCACATAATGTGAGTAAAAAACTCATTGAAACAATCATATCTTTGCCAATTACTGACAATTTTTTAGAAGAAGACATTCATTTGAAGCTTGTGGTGAGGCCTTTCCTCATGGATTGAAAATCTAGATTTTGATTTCTACCGACAAGTGCAGGGTTTTGCTATATCCACTAATATTTAGTCTGGCAGGTAAAATTCACATACCTGATACTTTGGTGGCCCAAATGTAATTTAGGTGGCCCCGGCCAGCGGGCAACTGTTAAAGGAACTTAGTAACATTGTCCAAATCCTCAAAATTCAATTGGAATTCTAGCGGTTCCCTCATACCTTGTTGTATTTGTATTAACAAAATCTGCATGGGACAGGTTATGGTTTTTCAAATTTCCCTTTCGCTAAAAAGATATTTATTATTGAAGTGTTCAGATGAGATAATATCCACTGGATCGTCAGAACCGTGTACAAATTGTGTGCAATGAGTTTGTGATATCACTTTGCATTTTTGCTCATTACTCGGCCATATAACGTCCATTTAACTTGAAATTTTCACACAACACCCAGTGGACATATCAGATAACAACAATATACATTGTATCAACCACTCATCACTTTTTGCACATGTCAACAAAGTTACAAGATCCCTTTAATTTCTACCTCTGTTATTGCATACTGTTTTTGATAAAGTTCTATGGCACTTTATTGAGCTGGGGCTGCAAGGGTTAAAGGGGTAGTTTAGTTTTGGTAGAGAGGGCGCTGCACATCACAATTTTTTTGTGAGATAATGAAAAACTGAGTGTCGAATTTGAGAGAACATGCAATTTTAATGGTAGAATAAACTTTATTTGGTCAAAATCGGTCCAGAAACGGCTGAAATATCAATAAATATATTTGATCTTATAATTATTTGGGGCCCAAAAAATTAGATGATTTAAAAAAAAAATTAAAACAATGCTTACACTTTTTCAAAAATTTTCAAAAGCGTTTTTTAAATAGTTGTTGATGATCTATCTACTTAATCATTATTTCAATAGAACATCACATGCATTATTTTGTATGAAAAATGGTTGAAACCAATGCCTTTTTAGAAAGCGCCCTTTTGTGTTTAAATGGCTCTTTTTGAATGATAACAGGCTTTTTACTTAGTCGTTTGTAATTTTGTATACCTTTCGAGCATGGTGGAGTAATAACTATTAGTTTATAATGTTACTGTCCAGGTTTGGTTACTAAAGTTCAGCCTTACCAAAACTGTACTACCCATTTAATGCGATCTCAAGCAACTTCAAATGCTACTGACCTAAAGCAACTGCTTTTATACCCCATTTACCCATTAAACCTGCTTTTTATGACAAAAACAGCAATACTATTATTATTATAGTTGAATGACCCTTTTAGGAACTAATTCTGGTGGGTTTTATGCAATGTTCTAGAATACACAACAAATATTAAACAATCTAGCATGCTACCTTCCAAGAAGCCATTTCAGTTATGCTCAATTTATCTATTACCCCCTACCCCTTATCCCACTTATACCATGGTTGTCTTTCCCCATAGGCCTAATGCAAAGTTATAGAAATGATACCAAACCTCAAGCAGTTTCAGTTGTGCTCCATTTATCTTTTAAAGCCCCCCCCCCCCCCCCCCAATTTACAATGTTATAGAAAATATACAAAATCTATTATTCAATTAAAACCCTTTTTTTACCATGACCAGTACTGGTAAACTAAATGTTATGTTCAAGCATCTGGAGAATATACCATACATGAAGCAATTTGATTAAATATGCCCCACGTAACTTGGCCAACCCCCCCCCCCCCCCCCGGCCCCCCTCATTCCTCCCCCACTCCCCTTTTACAATGGCCAGTTATAGCAATGTTCCAGCATCTAGAAGTGATACGATCTATGAAACAATTTCCATATATTAACCTTCCCCTAAGCTGGAAAAACGGGGTCGCGGTTTGCATAATGCAAAGATCTATATCATCCTTAGAAATACGTCAGAAGCAATATCTAGGGCATCCACCTGATGGATCGTATTCCTTTTAACCCCACAAGATATTGCAATCCCCATAGAGTTATGCTACACTAGTTCTTGTAGTAGGCGATGGGTTAACTCTTTCCTTGCCAGTATCTATGAAATATGAACCCCCTTGTAGCAGGATAATTTGATGATAAATTCAATTTGTGCTATTTTTGTTGTGTAAAATAAGTACTGCTGTATTTATTTATCTGTATTGATCAAAATTAAGCGATGTCATGATAAATAGAGCATATTGGACCTAGGTGAACAGCAGTCGTCAATGTGGAATAATCACCACGTATTAAACTAGTTTACAATACAACATTTGTATACTTACTTGGCAACTTTGTTGCCATATATGAATAAAAACATCAATATTAGGGGCATGAACAACACTGTGACGTGGTAAAAAGGGTAGAATTGTTTCTGTTTGTGATAATAACCAATGTCATTAATAAGGTTACTAATATGTTGTCCAACATTCCTACTTCGCATTACTAAGCTTTTAGTGCATTTCCTGATCAACACAATATAAATGATTTCAATTAAATTTCAGCTTTGATATCAGATTGTTGAAATGTGTCTTTACATTCACAGATTAATACAAATGTATGTCTTTTTTAAGATATTGGGAATAACAGCTAATAATTTACTATTTATTTTGAGAAGTTTCCTGAAACTATAGGGTTAGGGTGCTGAAATAACTTTTTTTAATATGGGGATATGTATATGGCACAGTAAATATATTACACAGTATGCATATTGAATTGTCCTACGTTATGAAGATCTATACATATATTGTATGAGTTATTCTGCAAGAATCGTCAGGCTTGAAGGAGGCAGATTAATCAGACGAAGAAGAAGTATCTCATCTTCACATAGCTGTTATAATTGTTGCATTGATGTACATACATGTATATCTCAGGGTTCTGTTTACCATGCCTTTTGTTATTTTGAAATGTTTATAATTAGCTGTTTCATTTCTGACGGTTTTATGTTCTACACCTTGAATGAATTCTTTTGAACTTAATTAAGATAATAAATTATTAAGGGGTCGGATAATATAGATAGCACACACTGAAGCAGGAGGATGAGGAAACTGACAATTCACAGGAACAAAAAAAAGAAAGAAGATAATTGGGAGGAGAAGGATCCGTTTACCCTCCATCTTCTCATTCTGAAATGTAATATTTGTTTTATTTCTAACAGTTGACCTGGTTTACTTCTTGTATTCATTTGTTTGAACTTGATGTAACGGGATGGGCTAATGTAGATTGCACATACTGAAGCAGGAGGGTGACGAAACTGAGAATTCCCTGGAACGAAAAAAAGAAGATACTGTAATTGGGAGAAGGTACCTGGTGTTTTTATCACATGCGCATCTAATTACCTCCCCGCTCGATGCGACACCTTGCTCGCACACGAAATTGAGCGCACCGAGCCATCCAATTTAACTAGTAGCCTAAGTACTTATACGTACGTGTACATGGCACTACAAAGTGTGCTACTATACTTGCCTGTTCACTTTTGTACGTTGTACAATGTGTATGTTCCTACAACATGTACTAAATTGGGTTTACTTGGGTGTAGAAACGTAAAGCAGAAGATGCATATTTGCCCCTCTTGACTTCAAGTTTTTTTTATAGACTATACCTACGATACCTTAGGGCCTGTTTGCTATAAAGTACTGTTTTGTTAAATACAAACATTTAAATACAAACATGTATTACTCACTAGTCATTATCCTTATCAATTATATTCATTTTATGTTTATTTTTACAATATATTTGTTCATGTTCATGAATACTAGCCAAGTCATCTGTACATGTACATAGTAATTTTCTGCCTACACTTATCACATACAGGTTGTGCACTTAGGGTACTAATCTGTGCTGTTTCATGGCATTAACCTACTTAGTATAATTGCAATGGATTTCGCTCATTATATCCAGAGGATTACAGGTTGCCATTAAATTGTAATATTTGTTTCCTGGTTAGTTTGCCTCTGAAGAAGATTCAGCTAGGATTGAAAATTCAGGCTCTCTATTAATTGGCTGTATTTTTAGAACTATTTATCATTAAAGTTCAGGAAAATCTTATGCCTTAAGATGATCGTTTGTTTGTTTGTTTGTTTGTTTGTTTGTTTTTTGTCTTCACATATTTTTGTAATATAGGATAACAATTATGACATGTAGATGAGAATTGGAAATATAGGCCCATTTCATTTGAATACATACGTACGGTCAAGCCCATAAAATTGGCCACCTGTCTATAGTGACTACTAATAGTGTATTCAAGTACTTCTCTGTATCACCCTGTCTAAATAGGGGCCACCTCCCTACAGTGGTCACCTTTACTGTCTCCCGTGGGTGGTCATTATAGATATGTTAGACTATATTACATTTATTACATAATTCATGTTCACTTTCATGACGTTCGAAAGCAATTCATGATACAATTAAAAGTCAGTTGTGATCAGGTCAAATAGTTCATGTATGGGTTAAGGACTTTAAATAATAAAAGAGGTAACCATTAAAGGTTAAATCCGTGCTCTGCGATATAATTACAGCTAAAAGCTGATAATGGATTTATTCACAGGCATGTGATGACGCTTACTAATTCCCTAATCCCATCATTCCATTCAAATAAAACTGTTTTCCTAGCAATATGCCCTATTTGCGTCAGCACTCCTACGTACACGAACCCGCACCGGCACTATATGCTCATTCATTATGAACTGTTGTTTCCCAATGTCACAAATGCACACGATCTGACGTATTTTGCTGTTGGCCACCTTTTTTCTTCTTTTCTTCACTGGGACTGACATTTGGGAGAGAATAGACGATGTCCGAAATATACAAAATATCAATACATCAAACCTATCACATTCGAGCACTAGAGGATATAAATTTTTTTGTTGTTCTTTTTTTCTTTGTTTTTCAACCAGATTGACACTGGAAGAGAAAAGACGCTGCGCAAGAGATGAATAAATAAAACCAGTAACGTTCCTGCACAAACACACCATTAACATTTACATCCTTTTTAATTCCAAACATATTCATCAGTAACTTAAGGTACACTTGAGTATTTGTACTTCCCGAAATGCCCCTTGACACTAAATTTGTTGGTTTTAATTCCATTTGAAAGTTCCTTGAATAAAAGATGTGAAATGAGAATCATTCCTTTCAAAATGCTCTCATAGTTGTAAAATTTGATTTCAAAATATTTATCTTGACTTTTTTTTTAAATACATAGAATTAAAACCAACCAATTTAGTGTCAAGGGGCATTTCGGGAAGTACCAATACTCAAGTGTACCTTTAACCCAATGAAGACAATTTGATTTTGGTATAGTATGCTTTCTCCATAGACCAAAGCCCGAGTATTATCGGGACCAGTCCTGTTGTGGGTTAAATGTCTCAGTAAACTATATAATTTCAAACAATTCAAGAGAAACTGTTTTTACTTTGTTCATTTCTTTTCATTTTCATTTATATAGTGAGTTATATTTACAGGATAACATGGCATCAATACAGTCATAGGCGTTGAAGGCAGGGGGGCTGCCACCCCCCCCCCCCCCCCCCACCCCCGAGATTTGAAAGCGGCCATTATCGGGCAATAATCCCCATTGGAAAAAATTAGCCCCTACGCCCATGAACACAGTGAAGATGAATTAAATATTTATATAAATCTGATCATAACACCAGAGTACAAAAGATATTTTTAGAAATTATTTGAAAATGTAGGGCTTAATTTGATTCTCATGAATTATGGATACACCGGGGAATTTGTGTACGTGCATGGAACTCAGATTCATCAAATACATCGATAGAGTACTGGGTATGACTTCAAGTTATCCGCTACACTGAGCTTATGCGCAATGTTTAAACTATAAAGCAAGCCTCGATCCACACTAACTTTTTTTCCCTACTGGCCCGGTTGGGGCAAGTCAAATCATAAATGTTCATAATTTACTAGCCCAAACAGAATATTTACTTGCCTGCTAACTTCTAGATGAGATTTACACATATGAAATTATATTGTTCTCTTTGTAATGGAACAATTATTTAGTTGCCTGATCAGGCAAGCAAACTAGACCATTTATGAAATTGTACTTGCCCAATATCAATATTTACTTGCCCTGGTCAATAAGGGGAGTACTAGTATTGAGCCCTAATTCTTCATGTACTTACCATCAATACAATCCTCTGTTTCTGTACATACTGCACTGAAGTGGCACCCTGTAATAAAATCAAACAAAAACAAAATAATTATAATCAAGAAACTCTTCATTAATGTTTTTTCTTGCATGAAATACACAAATAAACTATTTATATGTTCTTGTATTGGTTCTTTTAGTTTTATTGAGATTTGTGTTGTTGTTTTTTTACATAATTGTGCATTTTCAAATGGATACAAAAGTATTTTTAGCATCGGATTTACACCAGATTTTCGTGGTAAGTTACAAGATCAAATTGTTGTTTTTACATGAAATACAACCATTCCATATGTCTATTTAAAACCTAAATGTCTTCAAATGGATAAAAAGTATCACTTTTTAGCACAGGATTTACAAAATCCATATGTGATAAATTGAAAGATGTTAAAAATGTTGTTCTTGCTTAAACTGCAACCATGTTTTGTTTTTAACTTTAATGCACATTTCTCTTTTAAATCTATTTTTATATATCTTTAAATGGATACAAATATCTCTTTTTGGCACAGGATTAAGTTTTTAAATACATGTAGTTAATTGCAAGATGTTAGTCGTTAGAATTCTGTTCTTGCATTAAATATAGCGATGCTTTGTTTTACTTTAAAGGGATCTGGTAACTTCGTTAACATGTGCAAAAAATGATGAATGGTTGATACAATGTATATTGTCGTTATCTGATATGTCCACTGGGTGTTGTGTGAAAATTTCAAGTTAAATGGAGGTTATATGGCCGAGTAATGAGTAAAAATGCAAAGTGATATTACTCAATGCACTGACTTTGTACACAGTTTTCATGTTCCAGTGGATAATTTAACATCTGAACACTTCAATTGTGAATAGCTTTTTAACCAAAGGGAAATTTGAAGAAGAAAATCCTGTCCCATGCTTTTATTTTTAATACGAATACAACAAGGTATGAGGGAACGGCTAGAATTCAAATTGGATTTTGAGAATTCGGACAATGTCACGAAGTCCCTTTAATGCACATTTCTCTTACAAATCTAATTATTTCTTTAAATGAATAAAAAGTATGATTTTAGACAAGAACTATAGAATACTTTTTGTGAAACTGGAAGATGTTCAAAATGTTGCTCTCGCAGAAAAATTGTTTTACCACACAATTCATTATACAAAATCCTTATAAAAAACACACAATAGGCATTTTTATTCATATTGTTTGTAAAAGAATGCATAGATCTGTCTTCTGGCTCCATCTTCTCTCTATTTATTTTCTTCACGTATTCTCTCTTTCTCTTCTCCTCTCGTATATATATCTTTATTCTATTACCCACCTAACTTCTACAAAAATACATCACTCTATAATATAACTTACTAGCAATATATTTGCTTAAAGCTTTGTATCGCCATCTCTCTCTGACTCCCCCTCTTTCATTTTGTTTTACTCGTTCAATCTGTAAATAGTCACTTCTTTTCTTCGATACCCTCTTTCTCTCTGTTCCCTTTATCTTAGATCCATTTCTTCATTTCTCTTCACCCTCCTCTCTCCTACATTGTACCTTTTTAAATCACATCTCTAGCACTAGAACTGTATGTTTATAACTTAAAGGGAAAGTTGAGTTTTGGTAGAGAGGGCGCTAGACTACTTAATTGGTTTGTGAGGTAATGAAAAACTGAGTGTAAAATTTGAAAGAGCATAATATTTAAACAATAAAATCATCTTTGTTTGATCAAAATCGGTTCAGAAACGGCTGAAATATCCATAAATATAACAATTTGTAATAAACCCGGGGCCCCGGGTTTATTAGAGAATTTTGAACCAGCCGTTAAAAAATCAAAAAAATGCTTCCTCTTTTCAAAAAAGTTACAAAATAGGTATTTAAATAGTTGTTGGTTATTTCTCTATCTAATCACTATTTCAACAAAGCATCACATGCACAATATTTTATTCAAAATGGTTGAAACCGTTGAGTGTTTAGAGAGCGCCCTCTTACGTTTTAACGGCTCTTTTTTAATGATAACATGATCTTTACTACGTCATTTGTAATTTTGTGTTCCTTTCTAGTTATAACTATTAGTTTGTAATGTAATGATGCAGGTTTTGGTTACTAAAATTCAGTTTCACTAAAACTGTACTCTCCTTACCAGAACTCAACTATCCCTTTAAGCTCTACATCACTTTCTCTCCCCCTATGTCTTTTTCATTTCCTGTTTTACTCATTCAATCTACAGGGCTTCTTTTCTCTCCCTCTCTACCCAAACCTCTCATACTCTAGACTCTCTTTCTTTCTTTCCCTTTAAAATATAACTCCCTCTTTCTCTTTATAGTTTAAATCGATATATCTCTTCGTACTCTCCTCTACACTTGTTTGTCTCTGTGGATTGCCTCGGGTCAAGAGCAGCAGAAAATTGCATTGACGAGTTGCTATGGCAACTGAATATTCAAGTAGGCGCTCTAGGAGTGAGTGACCTGCCTGGGCGCCTGTGCAAACTACATGTATGTATAAATAAATTGTATTCCATGTATAATCACGGCTCTTATTTCATTGTCTGATTTGTAATACATTCTGAAGTATTTTATTTTCCCCATGATGCACATATTGGTCAGTCATATATCTTTTTTCCTTTTAATATATTTTGAAGTTGTTGTTTTTATTTTCCCCATGCACATATTATATATTCATTGGTCAGTCCAAGGAGGTACTATCGACCTCCTTGGTCAGTCATATCTTCTTTTTTCTTGTTTATATTCTGAAGTCTTTTTTCTTGTTTTCTTTACCATTTCATCGTTTGAGGAAGACGGGGCACTAAGTCACTTTTTGTGTTTCGTAGTCATGTTTTAAGTTTGAGATCCTTGCAGAAACCAAATTTAGCCCGTTGAAGTTTTGTTTTTTTACAAACATATTCCCAAAATTAGAAATAACAAATTTGGCATCACATTTAGAAGGGCTCAACCTAAAATATGGTACATGCAGAACTCAAGTTAGCCAAAATCAAACTAAACGCTGTTTGTTTTTTTAAACGCAGTCATCTGAACTTACATTCATGGGCACATTCTCTATACCTTTCTTCTAATCACAGTTATTGAACAGAAATAAATCATCTGCGACTAAAGGACATTGACGTGATGATATTTACATCACGGTAATATTCACAAGCCTACTGTGTTTAAATATTAGAGAAAAAAAACCCACTCAGGTTATTTAATTGTGAAGCGCAGATGATCTTTACCCTTCTCGTAATAGCAAATTATGGGACAAAAATAACCTGCAACTAAAGGACATCGACATTTACAAAATGTTCATCATCATTTGATTAATATGCAACTGGATATTACGTAAAAACTGCAAAAATCAAAATATAGATTTTCAAGCTATGAGAAAAGCCTCAGCACTAGCTTTCATTTGATGCTTCTTCTAAAAATCTTGAACATTAGGTGAACTTAAAATGTCAATTTCTTCAAAACATGAATTACAGACAGATGCAGGGTTTTACGGTCACATAGGTACATGAATTAAATGATGCAAATTTAGTAAATGTTGATGTCCTTTAGTTGCAGGCGAGTTATTTCTGTCCCATAATTTGCTATCACCAGAAAGGTATTTAGATCATCGGCGCTTCAAAATTTAGCTGACTTATAATAATTTTTGTTCAAATACTACAGTACTTAGTCTATTTAATTTCATGGTGATGTAGTATGTAAAGAACATGTCAATGTCCTTTAATTGCAGACCATTTATTTCTATCCCATAACTGTTATTAGTCAAATGGTAAAGAGCATTTGCCCATGAATATTATTGCCTTGTACTATTCTTTCCCTTTAAGGTAAACAAAATCACCTGCCAATATTAAAGAGCATTGGCATTTAAAAACCTGTGTCCATTATATATTTATATTCAATATGATGTGGTGATATTTCAACCATGCAACACCTACTGGTATGCATTCCTCGATGTAAATGTATGAATTTGAAATGTCATGATATTTAGAGAACTGTCAGAAAGCTTAATTACAGTAAGCCCCGCAGGTGTTATGACTAGTGACTAATGTGGGTGAAGTGAGAGGACCACAAATGGAATGGAAAGTGCAGTATAACAAAAATGATTTCAGATTGTTATTTTTTCTTTCACATTATTATACTGATGATTTTCTGTAATTTGTTGGCATTTTATTTACAATGTACACATGAACCATGTAGTAATATAATGCTAAAAACTAAAGTCCTTGTTGCCCAATTGCAAAAGTGGATTCAAGATTTTTCAAACCTGCACTGTAGTTCTTTTTAGAACTACAAGCTCAAGAAAGAGTAACGACTCATCCTGGAATAACAGTCCTTTCCAGGACGTCCATAGTCCTTTTTATGACTACCATGTAGTCCTTTTTAGGACCACCCAAGAAAGAATACTACACCTGTAACAGCGTGTTCACACACAAAAATTGTCATCCCTTAATCATGACTAAAGAATCATGACTAACGAAACGTCGTATAAAGAATTATGATTAACGAAACTAACCAAAAGTTCACACACACAAAAACAAGATCCTAAAACAGGTGGCATTCAGCTGCACGAAACATCGTATAAGTGCGCAGTTTGCTACTGCGCAGTGTGCTGTCTTCTGTGCTGTTCTGCGGTCATGTTAAGCCCCGCCCTGTTATACGACTTTCGTATAGCTAATCATGATTAGCGAATTGACCGGTCGTTCACACACAAAAAGATCGTGATTCTATAATCAGCTCTCGTAGTCTCGTACGAAACGATGCTCAAACCCCCGTTTCGTTAATCATGATTAGCTATACGACGTTTCGTTAAGTGAGCGTTCAGACACACAATTTCCGACAATTTCCGTCGTATAGCTAATCAGGAGCTGATTCTTTAGTCAGCTCCTGATTAGCTATAAGATGAAATTTTTGTGTGTGAACATGGGGTAACAGTCCTTCTCAGCCTCAGGATTATCCCATCCCTCCCATCTCACGTGGTGCATCCACAAGCCAACTGTTTATGTTGAAAACTGTTTCCCCCAAAAAATATATACCCAAGATTATCAAATTGAAGGTCATCCAATTAGCCAAGCACATGACAACTGAGTTGTTTCATGACAATAGGAGGGTTTATAAAGTTATAAACACAAGTGTAAGGAGTGCTTCACCCATTTGTTTCAAAAGCTCTCAACCAAATGACCTGGTACATCGTGTAGATTAAAGGGGATAAATTACTGTCCATATAGCTAAACATCTGATCCTGTACAATGTTAGGTACAGTTTATAGAGCTCTCAGCCCTAAATTGGTCATAAAAATGCATGGAGCGTACAAGCTATAGATCTTTCATGATTACCTCTCATACATGTATATATATGACTTCTGGATGAAAGTGGGGCAATGGGAATGACAAACCAACCTCCAACCTCATTCTAGAAATGTCTGCGATTGATTGGAAAAAAGCTATGGTCGTGTACATGTACGTTCTGCAATAAACCTGCTATTCCTCCGACAATATTTCAAGTTTTATGGCTGCATGTATGCAAATCATTAGGTGAGTTTGGTTTGATTTCCACCATCGTGGTAATCAACTCGGTCACATTTTTATCAGTTTCTGACAGTTTTATCAACTACTGTCAACAATCCCAGCCGTGTTAACTGCCCCCCCCCCCCTCCCGAGGCCCAGTGCTATCACAGAGAGAGGGGCTAGTGAAGAAAGTGTCAACAGTGATAAAAATCTACTCGATGCAGGCTTGAGACCTGAAATATCATACCGCTTGTCAGGTCCTGAGAAGCGGTTTTCTCTAAGCGATGGAATCACATCATGTAAAAGGGGTGTTTCTTAATTGTAAACCACCAAATTTATTTGTTTTAAAGTGGTCCTTATAATAGAGTGGTGAAGTGTGATGTCATAAATGATGTCATAAACATTTTTTTTAGAATTTTCAAATTTGGACTTCATTTTCAGAAAGAGCATAACAAATAATGTCCAAATACCGAAAATCATTGGAATAGGTTTCGTATTGGCTGAGATATGCCCATCCGAATGATTTTTTTGTCAATAGGCAATCAGTGTTATAGTGCACTGGTTCATAAATTTATGAACCAGTGCACTATAACACTGATTGCCCATTGAAGTAAAATTCATTCGGATGGGCATATCTTAGCCAATACGTAACCTATACCTTTTATCTTCAGTATTTGGACATTATTTGTTATGCTCTTTCTGAAAATGAAGTCCAAATTTGAAAATTCTAAAAAAGTGTTTTTATGACGTCATGGCTTCTGTACTCTATAAGCAGGTGGTCTTTAATATAGACAGTTGGTTGCTAGAGCAGCTAAATTTAATGTTCTTTCTAGCATTTTAATTTTGTTTCCAGTCCCCCAAAATTTAGAGAAAATTATTTTTTGGCCCAACATGGCCACATACTAACAAATAATCTTCATGTGGAACCCTGCTTGTATTATAATATAACATGTATACTTTATGAAGCGCACTTATCTTAAATGACTTTCTCAAGGCATTGTATAATGCATCTATAGGCCTATACAGGCTCAGGATGGATCGATCCACTCTGGTCCTAAACATGTTGATCTAAGATATTAGATCTAAGATATTAGAATTACAATTCAGTCTGTATATAGTCTAGATTAACAATAAATCAAAGTGAAAACGCAATCTCTGCACCTCACTAACTAGTGGAAAGGCCCCAAACATTATATCATGCATAAATGTAGATCTACATGTATATATTGCATGGATCAACACCAAGCTTTGTTCTAATTATCAGTGTTGATGGATCAATTATTATACACTCATGTTATTATAATCATGATGCTCTAGAGAATAGAGATATAATGTGAAGACCAGACTCTAGAATCCGATTAAAATTAAATCAAAGTGGAAATGCAATCACTGCATCTCATTCCCCCTGAAAATGGAAGGACCCAAGCATACTTGCATGCATGCTGACATTCAGACCTTCTCCACGGATCGATACACCAGCTCTGGCGGCCATGGTGGCTATTCAATAAAACCGCACTCGAGTGATGAAAATCAATAGGGATTTGCAGCTTACCAGCAAACATGTAACAAAAGGGCCCGGACATGACTGTGTCAAAGAGTGGTAGAATTTGGTGTGTATACGGTTTCAAATTAAACATATAATGCAAAAAATCAGTTTATTTTCAACTGGAGTGGCACCATCGAGATTACATATACACATGATTTTATCTTAGGCCTTAGTCTCTAGCCCTGGGTACTCTCATTACAGGTCTCGCCATATTATATTTTTTAATTAATTGATGATATTCCAATCATGTAATGAAGATGAGGATGATGTAATCCAGCTAGTGCTTTAGAAACTAATTATCTGCATGTACAGTTCCAGACTATTACTCATAGTATGTGTAGGCCGTTATAATAATACAGGTCTTATTTAGATGTTGTGGGTTCATTGAGCGTCACCGAAAGTTATGTAAATATTTATAAGAACATTGTTTTTTAACATTAGAACATTTTGCAAACTGAAGTAACCCTCAAATTTATACATACATGTTTATATCCCACAATTTATGTTACTAAATACCTTGTGAGATTTCTTTATTATGTTAATATTTCCTTTTGCAAAGGGGGGTAATATTTTCTGTTACTCCTCCAAAAATAATTATCTGCAAACTTTTGTGCAATCTTTCAGGACTTAATAAACCAATTTTTTAAACATTGATTGAAAAACTCAGCAAAGCAGTAATTTGAACGTTGACAAGCTACAATGTATGTGTGCCAACATTTGAGGTAACCTTGGACGTTTGTGCAATGACTGCTCTGTTTACATTGATTCTAAAGATAACCTGATTCAGAGTGGACAAACAGTGGTAGCAATTAGTTGATTAGTCTTCGTTTAAAAAGAATTAAAAACCTCAAATTGTGTGATGTTTATTTAGGGCATTTAAGTCTATTGAATACATAAAGTGGATGTCAACCCAAATCCAAAAATTAAAGCTTTAAATTTGTATTGAAATTTTGAAAACTTTTAAAGAATGTGTGGCTCTCCAATAAGAATGTTTTGCAGAGAAAATTATTTTACTGGCCCAAACAGGAACCATGGGCAATTCCACGGTAATGGAAGGACATCAGACGCAATTTTTGAAATTAAATCAAATAATTCTAGAATCCTGCTTATGATTTATCATTGTAAAATGGACATGGATTTTCAAGTCCTTTAGTTATGATCCAATCTCTGTGAAGTTAAGAGGACTATCATGTAATATTGGCTCATAGTCCATTCCCTAATGTTCTACGAGTATTACAACACTTATTTGAACAAAATATGTCTATTGGTATTTAATTAATTCACTGTTCGGTAACGGAAGGACAGTAACGGAAGGACAGAGTTTTGTATTCATTAAAAATATACTTTAGGGCTCTCAAAAGACTGTTCAATTTTTAACATAATGCGATATTCAATCATCCAATTTGGTACCTTAAAACAGAAAAAATACTAGAAAGGAATGCAAAAAATAAAGAAAATCTAGAAATAGGCACTGTGTAGTCCCATATGTATAGGTTCATGTATGGTGTCTGTTTCTCCTATCAGGAGACGCCCAATTTTTTTTTTATCATGTAAACTGAAAGATATCATTATGTGATCATGGATTTATAAAAAAATAATCCAGAAAAAATAACAAGATCAGAAATAATCCTCATTGGATTTTTCACTTTTGGCTCATTTGGCGTGGAATTGCCCCATGGCAACTGGCAAAATAACTGTGGAACGCCGTAATATGCATGTACTAAATAGTGGCACAAACCAATTATTTGGTGGCAATTAGTTGATTAGTCTTAGATTAAAAAGAATTAAAAACCTCAAATTGTGTGATGTTTATTTAGGGCATTAAGTCTATTGAATACATAAAGTGGATGTCAACCCAAATCCAAAATTAAAGCTTTAAATTTGTATTGAAATTTTGAAAACTTTTAAAGAATGTGTGGCTCTCCAATAAGAATGTTTTGCAGAAAAAATTATTTTACTGGCCCAAACAGGAACCATGGGGCAATTCCACGGTAATGGAAGGACATTCAGACGCAATTTTTGAAATTAAATCAAATAATTCTAGAATCCTGCTTATGATTTATCATTGTAAAATGGACATGGATTTTCAAGTCCTTTAGTTATGATCCAATCTCTGTGAAGTTAAGAGGACTATCATGTAATATTGGCTCATAGTCCATTCCCTAATGTTCTACGAGTATTACAACACTTATTTGAAAAAAATATGTCTATTGGTATATTAATTAATTCACTGTTCGGTAACGGAAGGACAGGTAAGGAAGGACAGAGTTTTGTATTCATTAAAAATATACTTTAGGGCTCTCAAAAGACTGTTCAATTTTTAACATAATGTGATATTCAATCATCCAATTTGGATTTTTTCCACTTTTGGCTCATTTGGCATGGAATTGCCCCATGGCAACTGGCAAAATAACTGTGGAACGCCGTAATATGCATGTACATAAATAGTGGCACAAACCAATTATTTTGTTTTATTACAAAAATCATACTCTCAATTTCTCAAATGCACATCTTTGTTATCTTATTTAAAGCAATTTGAAACACTATGTTGTATTCTTTTAATTTTGACAATGCACAGGTCTGTGTTTGAAATACATTTTGTTGTATTATGATAATATAAAAAATAATAATATGCATTTATATAGCACTTAATACAGGGTTTCTAAGCGCAATTATGATTCTTTTGAACTCAATAAAGATGATTCATTTAACAGTTTACATTAATTTGAACTATATGTTTATACACTAAAATTATATAGGACTTTACAATACAAGTTAGTTATTATTTAAATTCAAATTCAGCTTATGCACACATAAAATAAACCTGTCTATTATACTGTAGTACCAACAAAACATCTAGCAACGTGATTAAACAGGCTCAGTTCGGCCAACCATAGACTTTGTACTCTTTTATTCATATTTGGCATACTTGCGAGGCCTAAATCAACTCACAAAATATGCATACAATGCACAGCTTCCTGTGCCGTATACCGTTGCATCAAATGGCACAATATTGGGATACGGTAGAAGGCCATTTTTATTATGAAAGACAATCAATACATCTATCGATGAGGGAATGTGAAATGAAATATCGCAGCAGGATCATTATCCCCCCCCCCCCCCCCCCCCCCCCCCCCCCCCCCCCCCCCCCCCCCCCCCCCCCCCCCATGAGGTAGTTGAACTGTGCATACAGTTACATAAATATGTAAGGGGAAGGACAGTGTACATTTCAGTGCAGTCAAAAGATTAACCTGTCCCCTACTAGATAGATATCATGAGCTACCAGATTAGCGCAGCATTTGATTAACTGTTTGTAACCAATTAACTGTTAATAGTCGAACCTGGGAAGGACAGAGTACATTTCAATGCAGTGCAGTCAAAATGTTAACCTGTTCCCTACTAGATTCTGCAACCCAATAGAGTTATTAATACGAGACCTACCAGATTTTAATAAGCAATGGGTTAACTAGTTGTAACCAACAGTTTATTCAAAACTGTTTCTATGCGTACAGATACATACATGTACAGGAGTCGCCTTGTTTCAATCAATAGTATACTGTACTTATACATTTTCATTTGTAATTATAACAAACAATGCTCACAACTTGATTATAATTTATTGACATTGGTGCGTTATTAAACTTGCACAAAGTGTCTAACTCCACAAAAATAAATTTGAGCTTCCACATTTCTCTTCTACCGTGTTGTTTGGCTTATGGTAAGTGAAGAATAAAATAATGGTTAGATTTTTTCAAATGCCCCTTTAGTATGACGATATGTATCATTGATAATCATTCAGCTCAAGAGCGTTAATGAACGGTCAGAAATCTCATAAACATCATACAGTAATTCGTTGTAAAAGCTGACGCAAATTTTGTTTTTTTTTTTAACCAGGAAAGCAGTGTTCTTTTTCAATTAAACTTTCACACATCATTCGGACATATCTTACAATGATTTTGGTATAGAATTGAAACTGTCTCAAATGTCATTTTGGGGCAATATCTGACACTTTACAGGTGCACCTTTAATGTATGTATATATACAATTTTATTGTAAATTTGTTGTTTTCAATTTGATAATTTGTTCATCCATGATATTCACATAATTGTAATGTAGTTCATGTTATAAATTTTTTACACAAATAAGAAATCTGATTGATTGTCCCAAAATCAATAGTTATATCCAAATTTGACGCACCTTATTGTGATGATGATATGCTAAGCTCCCACCTGACATGGGTACTACTCCTGACATGGGTACTACTCCTGACATGGGTACTACTCCTGACATGGGTACTACTCCTGACATGGGTACTACTCCTGACATGGGTACTACTCCTGACATGGGTACTACTCCTGACATGGGTACTGGTACTCAATGCCAATGCTAGTTTTGCCTTGAGTTGTGGCCCAGTTGAGCAAGCAAAATTAAGATTTTTTTTCTTTAAATGCTAGTGGCCCCAAACAATGTAAAACATTACAAATACTATTTTTGTTTTTGTTTTGTCCATTCAGGCCAGTGGAATTAAAGGGATAGTTGAGTTTTGGTCAAACTTAACTTTAGTAACCAAAACCTGCATCATTACGGTACAAACTAATAGTTACAACTCCACCATGCTCGAAAGGTATACACAATTACAAACGACTAAGTAAAAAGCTTGTTATCATTAAAAAAGAGCCGTTAAAACTCAAGAGGGCGCTCTCTGAACGCTCATCGGTTTAACCATTTTAAATCAAATATTGTGCATGTGATGCTAAAGATAGAGAAATTATCAACAACTATTTAAAAACCACTTTGTAAATTTTGAAAAGAGGAAGCATTTTTTTAACAAATTTAACGGCTGGTTCAAAATTGTCGAATAATTGTGGGGCCCCACATTTATTACGAATGGCTATGTTTATGGATATTTCAGCCATTTCTGAGCCGATTTTGATAAAATAAAGTTTATTCTGTCATTAAAAATGTATGCTCTTTCAGTTTTGACACTCAGATTTTCATTATCTCACAACAAAATTATTTTGAGTAGCGCCCTCTATACCAAAACTCAACTATCCCTTTATTAAGTATCAATGAAATTTGGTGACCCAAAGCTTTTTTGTTTGTGTTTGCCAGCAGGACTGTGCTAATTTTGAGCATTCACTTTGTCAAGTCTACTATAATTTAAGCCCGGGGGGGGGGGGGGGGGGTACTCAGATTATAGTCGGACGGGGGTGTGCGGCTGAGACCTCCAAACCCATACCCACATCTAAGGGTCCTTTTGCGAAAAATGGACCCATGTCTAAGGATTTTTTTTCGCCTGCGGCGCTTGTTTTGGGTGTATTTCCCGCAAATTTTGTGGTTTTAAGTTAGCGAGCGTAGCGAGCTTGAAAAATGTTGCAATTTCACATCGGCAAATCCAAAAATCCCGTATAAAAAAGGGGAAATATGAAAAAAGGGACCCATGTCTAAGGATTTTTTTGATGAAAAGGGGACCCATGTCTAAGGATCTTTCTTGAAAAAGTCACCCTTCCCAGCGGCACATCCCTGTATACCCAATTTACGTGGTACCCCCCCCCCCCCCCCGGAATTTAAGGTACTGTATATTGTGTATCCAGTTATAGTAGATATCAAAGTTTATAAATATTAAATAAAAATTGCACCAGCACATCAGTGCATGCTGACTCATTGTCGAGCAGTACTAAACAGCATCATTTGCACTTAAACTAGTATGTTTTTGTTGTTGATTAGGGTGGTGGTGGTGGTGGTGGTGGTTGTGGTTGTGGTTGTGGTTGTGGTTGTGGTTGTGGTTGTGGTTGTGGTGGTGGTGGTAGTGGTGGTGGTGGTGGTGGTGGTGGTGGTGGTGGTGGTAGGTGAGGTGGTGGTGGTAGTGGAGGTGGTGGTGGTAGTGGAGGTGGTGGGGGTGCGTAATTTCCAAATCGGGACCAAGACCACTTGAAGAGATATGTATGCGGAGGGGGGGGGGGGGGGGGGGGGGTTAAGAGTTAAGACCATTGGTTTAGATGGTCGAGACCGGTAAAAAGGGGACCCAAGACTGGCAAAAAGTGGATCTTTTTGATTTGGGGGGGGGGGGGTGCGTATGCACTAAATGAACCCCCCCCCCCACCCCTGGCTATGGGTCTGTGTGGTGGTGGGGGGTAGGTGGTGGTAGTGGTGGTGTTGTTATTGATGATGATGATGATGATGAATGATGATGGTGACAGTGATCATGATGATGATGATGGTGATGATGGTGGCGAGGGTGATTATGATGATGATGATGATGATGATGATGATGATGATGATGATGATGATGATGATGATGATGATGATGATGATTTATGATTGATGACATCGACCGTTATGATATTGTTATTGCCGGAATGGAATTCAGGTTTTATTTTTGTTAAAACATTACAAAAATATATTCTTCATATATTTGATATATATATACTCTACTCCTTCATTTAAATTGTTTTTTATTTTGTATCTAGTCAGCCAAATTAAACACTAGTATGATCTCAAATTTAATCTAAGGTTCCATCTCATATGTTCACATATAATGTTAATGTACGCATGCAACATCTAACATTTTCATAATTCTCCTCGGCCTCCTTTATCTCAACTCAAGTTTATCTTGCCAAAATAAACACATGACTCAATTAAAATTAAGACATCTTCTCAATCCATAATTACGATAACGCCCAAATAATGCATAACATAAACATCACCCATCTCATACAACACGCATCGACCAATGTCGATCATCATCATCCGCTTTGCTCCGTGACCGCGACTTATACGGCGCCGCTCTGGCATGAAAACCCGCATCCACACACAATCACACACTGCAACTACCTGTTCGCTCTATCCAAGTGTCTTACCTATGTTGCCATATGGAGTAGCAAAAGAACCGAAATGGCGCTAAAAAAGCCACGCCAGGCGAAGGAGCTTCCCAGACATGGCTCTTCAAAGTCCTCCTATCCATTTTGAAGAGATATGGTCCACTAAAATGGTCCGTTTCCAGAGAGAATAATGAATCAAAGAGATAATGTTGTTCCAGAATTGTGTTCGCTAGCCGGTACGGTGCTCCCTACACCGTACTATAAAATGAAGCTTCGCTGAAGAAACCACCTCATCACTCCATCAGTACTACGATAGTAGTCTATAATCTAGACCCGTATTCTCAAACGTCGAATAATGTGTTGAAAATCGGTTATAATTAAGAAAATGTTATACTATTGCTCTGGTTCAATCGTTATTAGATGTTACTGGCGAGTCTGTAAAATAAAGATGAATGCACTTCATGAACAATTAAGACAATAATCGGGCCAATTTGTAATTTCCGGTTGAAATTCTAACCACAACTTGACTAATTAGGGTCTGAAAAAGACGTACATCTAACAGCTGATGCAGTCATTGCAGAATAATACCACGATAATTATTACCCTTCAATGTGGATTATAAAACGTCTTCCTTGTATTTTGTAACATTTACTACATAAAGAAAGTCGAATTTTGCATTTTAACCCATACATTTTATTGATGGGAAATTATATTAGACTGAAAAACAAACATGACTGGAATTTGGAATTGCCAGTGCTGGGGAAAGAGAATTCATTATGTCAAATCGTCGACTCGGTTCAGTTTGTTTTTGCGTGACGTCAAAGAGTAAATACTGCGTGGGAAGCTGAAAATTATGAACGTGCTCGCCATATTATGGTTGTTGACTACCAATGCAGACAGTGTACCATGCATCCGTCCACACAAGTGGTGAACCTAGTTTGGGAGTGGGGAGGGGGTTGGGGAATTAATATAACCAATGCTTCCCCTGCACTGGTGTCCCTCCCATCCCCCCCTCCCCCTCCCCCCTCCCCCGCCAACACCACCTTCCCTGAGAAAATACCTAATAAGTTTTGT